>JAULBM010340820.1:0-12592 GCA_032357055.1 Geukensia granosissima
TGAGAAGAAAAAATAAAACTGTATAGATCATGCAGTTTTTTACTTATTAGGGCAGATTTTTGCATATCATTTAATAAGTAGTATTATATGTCATGTAAGTTTCTGCAGTGATAAATGCTAGTATAACATTTGGCATATAACCTAGGTTATATGTCACACACCCTGATTATGGGAATTCCTGTTAATGAATATGTGTTTGTTGCAGTAAACAAAATAATGACATTTTAAAAGAAAGGAAAAATAATTTTGACAATATTACAATTAAGAAACAGTAGTAATTCATGAAGACATTGATTATAATAAGAATTATTATGAGGTGTTGTCCGGGCAATATGCCAAAATATTTCCCAGTTGGGAGAAACAAATTTACCTCCCCTCTGGGCCTGGAAATATGTCTCAGACCTGGGGAAATATTGGCATAGTATTGGGACAAAACACTATTTTTATATAAATATGTGATAATCTCCATTAGGCTATTTCCCAATTTCAATTTTTTCGATTATTTGTCCAAACTACAAAAATTGATATCAAAATATATTAAATATTTTCACTGTAGAATTTTTTTGTTATTCTTCATTTAATTTAAATAGTATACATGTATTTCAACCCATGCTTGAAATGAATTGTTGTGAAATTTTCTTGCCAGAATAGACCCATATCATATCTACCCCAGTACTCCTTTTTTTGAGCAGCTAAATTTTTTTACATAAATTACACTATATAAATCTTTCCAAAATCAGAATAGCATATTATAATGGTTCATCATCAAATCTTTTTTACAGAACAAAGATTACAAGTTTTCAAAACATAAAACACCTTAAGTTTGTGTGGTGGTAAGGCAAACACTGATTACAGACAATTATCCTGAAAATGATTTCTACAAAATTACATACCTCTGGGCAAGGGCAAGTTTCAGTCTATCATTCTCATATTTTAGCTGACTCTCAGGACTATTACCAGTGGACCCTGGGGTATTAAAGGAGTTCCTTCTTTCTTTCAAGTTGATTCCATCTTGTGAGCCCTGTAGATAAAAAAAATTAACAATATAATTCTACAATCAATTAATATGGTTTTGTTCTTTTAACATTGATGTGCTAATTCTCATGTTAACATTGATGTGCTAATTCTCATGTTAACATTGATGTGCTAATTCTCATGTTAGAAATAATGTTGTTCTTAAAGTATATGGGCATTTAGCATTTTGAGAAATTATGTGATTAAAAATTGTTCAGCATTTAAATAAGCATTAAATAAGTATAATAAAACTAAAAACATGTTTTCCCCATCAATTCATAACGATCAAATTTGGGCCAAAATTTCAGCTGACAAATGTGAAAATGTGTATTGATTAATTTGGTATGTATCAATCTTTGGAGAAATTTTGTGTTTTGTTTCATAATTTGTGTTTTAACATTTTCGTGTAACAATACATGATTTTATTTTGACTTTAGGTTGAATGCTTTCTTCAATTCCATGTCACATATAAACCATGAAAAAGTCACAGTTATTTCTTCTCCCAAAAGCTCTGAGTAGAAAAGGAACACTCTTGGCACAGCAAACAGAATAAAATTTGTTAATTTACAAACCAAATTCTGAAATCTTACAATTGTACAGAAAAAAGATATACAATTTAATAAAAATCAACTCCAATGAGAATCCAATACCCCAAACAGCATGCATTTCCAGAACCTCTCAGTTCAATAAATTATATATTGTTCATGTTGTTAGTATATTGGTATCATGCAGATTTTATTTAAATCCAGCATCAGAGAAATTTTGGACAAACAGGGAACATTTACAATAGATTCATTTTCAGGCAAACCTGTCTCAGTGACCACCTCTATTATACAATAACCTGTCTTATAAGGACTCAACTTGCTTTGAATTTACCTACATTATGCAACCAAATGTTTTAGATTGGAAGATATAAAGTGGGCGTGCAGATTGCAGATTGACTATTTTGCTCTACATTTGACCCTGCTGTATAAATACAGAAAATATTAGGTCTCATAGTATATGTATAGTAGGTCACCTAGACCATAAAGACATATTAAAATAAGGTCTATTAAGACTGACCAAAATATATACTTTCTTCAAACTTTACTTGAAAAATTAACCAAACACGAGTGATTTTTGAAGGTATTAGTGGGCTCTCCAACAATTAAGATAAATATTAGCTGACCATGATATATCTAATAGCCAAACCAAGATTTATGCAGAATGATGCCTTAATCTCTAATTTGCCTAGATCTTTGCAGGATGATGCCTTAATCTCTACTCTGCCTAGATCTTTGCAGGATGATGCCTTAATCTCTAATCTGCCTAGATCTTTGCAGGATGATGCCTTAATCTGCAACCTACCCAAAAATTTTGAAGGCTCAACAAGGATGAACAGGTTTAATTTTATGTCATATTTTGAGTGTCCAAGATACTGAAACCTATGCCAATGTGCCATTTTCAGGATGAAGAACAGAACACCTATCTCCAGATAAAATTTCAGAAATGACACTCTCGTCACACATTTGAAAATTTTGGTAGATTTTTCCAAAACAAAAAATTTGTATCTGCCCATGAAACACAATACAAAGCTACTGAAAAAGGACAGGCAATGGGACACCATATTCCAACATGCTATTAGTTTATTGTTTAGCATGCTTAGGTTCAACCATCATATCTCTCAGATCAAAGATTTTCATTTAACTCCATGCCTTCAAGAAATTTTGGTGTGATCAGACTTTTGCTGATAAAATTTAAAAAACAGAGGTCAGTCTATTCAGTTCTTCTGTCAAGTTGAAAGTCAGTTGGACATTAATCAAAATAGTAGCTGGCCACCGTTAAAAGTTCTGAATAAGAGTTTCCTCCTATTTCAAAACCACCATCTCCCATTAGCTATTGAAGTCTTTACTTTCATGTACAAAATGAATGTGACAAAATATAATACAATGAATATTAAATCGTTTGTCATGACAACCTAGGCCATCAAACATTTTCAGACTCTACAGCAAACATATATTAGCTGGAAAAAATTTAGGTGCAGTTGCAAAAAAAAAATTCAAAATAAAACCTGAACAGTCATCGTGACTGTCACATGATCAAAGTTAACTTTATAGATTTTAATGTCACATTCTAATGGCACATAAAGTGTAAACACAAAATTTTATAGCAGGATTTAAGAAAGAGAACTTTACTTTTTCGTCTAAAGATGATTGATCAGACAATTCTGCCGTGTCTTCCTGGCTATCATTCTACAAAATTGTGTTGCATTTTTGAATTTTTGGCATATGCATTAACTTAACTTGACCTAATATGTTTTTTATATTTGTGATTCTCAAATTTCTTTTTGACAATAATAGCTAACAGAAGCAAACTATTTTTCATATTTATTAGATTACCATAACTCATTCTTTGATTTTTATACTTTGACAAAATATAAACACAAAATTTTATCAGAAACATTAAGAGTTATCTCCCCTCATTCTGATTCATTGCAAGTTTATACCTAATCCAAGTCTTACAAAAACCAAGGACATGGAATTAGTGCATGACAGTTAGCAACCAATTCCACTTTCTTTGTAGGTGCGCAGACGAGCTGAACTTGCGTGAATGTAGTAACAGAATGACAAAATTCCACTACAATAAATCAAAAATTTGAAACTCCTCAATAAAAATTGCACTGAAACAGAATCGCAATATATAATACGCCCCTAAGGTATAAAGGAATAAATCTAAACAAAAATGTTCTTCTCTGTTATGTAACTGGGTAAAGATGAGATAACTCTTTTCAAGATTAATTTAGTTTTTAACTGCCATGCCCGAAAAACATTTATATTCCTACATATTAGATAACACACATTAAATTTAAAAAAAAAATAAGGTCAATCATGGAAAAAAAATTTAAAAACAAAAGAAGCACCTTTTACTAAATAACAGAAACAAACAGCTGCAAATTCAAAGTTATCACATAACACAAATAAACATATTATTGATAAACATTCTAAAATTAAAATAAAATTCACAATCAGAGTTGGTAGTGAGATGTTTTCAAGTGTCAGGTAGCCATTCAGAAAAAAGTTTTCCATTAAAATTTTTATGATGTTATCATTTAAAACTTTTTTTTTCTTTTATAAATTATGTAAAAATGCAGTTATAAAGGCAATCTGTATAAATTATGTACAGAAAATGTGAATGCCTATTACATGTATTAGTTACTGGCCCCTAGGATTTGGATAATTGAATTTTCTTTGTCTGCCATAAACAAAGTACAATTTTTAAAAGGACACTGAACAATTCCTAGTTTTGAGTTGATGTAGTTTTAGGGAATACATGTAGAAAGGTCCAACTCAATATCCCCTTTAATGGATAGGAAGCTCTAATACAATAATGTATTCCTAAGATTACATTTCTTTTCAATTTTTTGAGACTTTATTATTATAATGTTTCTTGTAACAAAGGGGGAACAAATATATATAGTACTGTAGCTAGAAATCAAACATACTTTCAACAAAATGGTCACAGACTTGAATTTAGCGAAATTATTGCAATGCTAATGAAAATGTTTTTTATTGCTTTAAAAAAAATCAAATAACCATTTAATTTTACAGGAACATAAAATATTTAAAGGAAAATATCTCAAAACCAACAAAACAAAAGAGAACATGCAAGCACCAACAAACCTGTACAGCAGAAAGGCTAGAGCTGCGATGATGCAGTATCTGCCGTGCACCCTGGGAAGAAAGCGGGGGAGACTGGTTAGCAGAGTGATTCTCGTCAACAACATTCCCGTTAACCTGAGGACTATGTTGTTGTTGTTGTTGAACTTGTTGTTGAGCTACCTGCTGTCTGGTTAGATCTTTGATTTCTTTGAATTTCTCTATAAACTGAAAGTAGAAAATAACTAAAAATAGACACCAAAAGTAGACAAATTCTTCGATTTCATTTTATTTTTCCATAATATGAAACTAGAAATAAACTGAAAGTACATGTAGACACAAATGTAGAATTAGGTCCTGTTCACACTAAGCTTAACTTAATCCAGATTTACTTAATCCAGATCAACTTAAGCCAATATACAGGTAAACTGTTGCACTTAAACTAGTGTTTGGATTGTTGCTTTCTTTAATCCGGATTAAAATTGAAACACAGAAATAAAAAGACCATCAGTAACATTACTAATTATTACATCAGGCTACCATTGCATAAAACAATCGTTAAATTTACGTGCATGTTAGGCCACAGAAAGTCAATGGCATAACATGCATGCTAAATTAGAGATTGTTTTATGAAACAGGGGCCAGATTTACATTTACTTCATTTTTTTCGTTAACACTACAGTTGATCCAGATCAACTTGATTCTGATAAATTTAATTCCGATTAACTGAATCCAGATTAAATTAAACCTAGTGTGAACACAATTTGACTTAATCCACATTTAGCTGAGTTAATCCGGATTAACTTTTGTAGCGTAAACAGAACCTGAGGGTGATTTTAATACAGAATATGTTAATTGGGTTTAACTGCCAATTTATGCTTCAAACATTGAAATAGTTGAGCAGTTACCCAAATAATTCACCATGATACATCTTTTAAAGAGATATTCCAATACACTATTCTTTAGAATTGACCTAGAAATCACCCGAACCTGTTTAATGGTTTACCTATTTCAAGCTTATAACTCTTAAAAGAAATGAGCATAAGTATGAAATCATTTCAAAGCCTTCATAAAATTATAAATTGTCATGTGTCTTATTCAATTCTTTGATAATCTAACATGAATCATTTATTTTGGACCTGGCACAAATTTATCAACTTTAAATTGAGAAGAAATGATTGAATAATCAGAGATTTTTAGAAAATTTAAATAAAACAAATCAGTGACCAAAATAGATTCTTAAGACAGGTGATGAGTCTACACAAAACATCCAAAACACTTCACTGGCATCAAATAGTATACTAGAATAAGACTGAAGCATTCAGTAACTGACATGATATATACCACTAGAAATTTATCAATGGTTCTATTTTGGTTGGAAGAATTTATAAATAGACAAAAATAATCTGAAATCGACATGTAATATACAAGTTTACAACTAGATCAAAGAATTTATTTTGGCTCTGATATGTGTTGTGCATGTAGATTTCAATTAGTAAATAGTAAAAAAAACTGTTGTAGTAAGAATTTATTTCTGAAATAAACTATGCATACTGACATGATATACATCTTCATATCTCTGAAGAAATAAACAAACCTATATTACTGATGAAAAAATATTAAAAGACAAAATGAATCAGGAAGATACATGTAAAACAACTGTATTTGTCATTTTGTTACAGCACTATCTCAGGTTAGGGGCGTTGAGTGCTATTAAACATGTTTAACTCTGCCATGTACTTTTTGTGCCTGTCCCAAGCCAGGAACCTGTACACAAATGTTTTACTGTTACTCTTACACGTTAAATTTATTCGGTAAATTATTGTTACGTTAGAATGCCATCACATTTTATTTTTGGGGTATATTCCCGGGGGTATATTTCAGTTTGGCTCACAATGTGGGTAATTGCCTCTGTGGTGTAATGGTTAGCATGATTGACTCAAGTGTAGAAGGTCGTGGGTTCAATCCCCAGCCTGGTCAAACCTAAACAGATTAAAATTGGTATCTGCTGCTCTTCGGCTAATGAAACAGCATAAAGAGCAAAGACTGTTTTGCCCAGATTCATAATAATGTATCATGGTAAAGTGGCATGTCTTCCTGCATACTGTTGCTTTCATGAGCTAGCATGTTTCAAAATAACAAGTTAAGCTATGGTCATTTCTAAAACTCATTTTCAAAACATGCATGACTCAACGTGTGTCCATATAATACATGCAGAGTTCATTCCTCATCACACATTCATACTGAACAGGCATGAAATATTTGCTGCTGGATGTTAAGCAACATTCAATCAAACAATCACTACAGTGTAGATCTTAAGATCTAAAATTTGTTATTTTAATATTACTTTTTAGATTGCTGTTTCATAGACAATCATACAACATCTCCCACTTCTATAGTGACATGATAAATAAATAAATAATTCTATTTTGGTGGGCGTAAACACAGCTTTCAATTACAACATGATTGTGGAGTGACTAATTAGCTTAGAACTCTATTACTTAGAAGAAAAGTCTTATTTTCTGAGAAAGATCTGAATGATTAAATGTGTATCTATTTAGCTTCAAATACACATAAATCAAATTAAGGAAGAGAAAAATAAATCTGAAACATAATGAAAACCTGAAAACTATTTTTCTGTTGCCCATTCTGTCTTACTTAAGATTCCAAATTATGTGTTTTAGATTAACAAGTATCTTAGACTTTAATAGTATCGATACTGTAATAGTAACGATTCTGTAATAGTATCAATACTGTTATAGTATGGATTACTGTGAACTGTTAATTTCATGCAGCTTTTTTTCTGTGAATTTTTACTGTTTTTTTTGTGATGATTGCTAATTTCTACACAATTTTCAGACAAATTCTGACACATGTATTCTACAGGTACATGTAAAAATCCACCCCCCCCCCCAAATGACAATATTCTGAAAACTGAATGCTGCAAATATCACTTCTTTTACTGTAATCATGCTCTGGTTATTCTGGATTTAGAAGGGAGTTGGGATATTTGCTGAGATACTATGGGATAACCTTGGTAACAAACTCTTAAAATCACAATCATAAGATATCCTGCACTGCAGCAGTCAGGACCAGGATTTTTTTCAGAACATATCAGGACTTTATAAAAGAGCAGTTTACAAGAATTTTTGAGACTTCTATTAAATCTTTGGTTCAAGAATTTTTTCCTATATTGCATCTCCCAAGTTTAATGTCCTGCATTTTCCTTAGACAAGATTTTTTAAACTTTGTTCTAAAGCACGTGTGCTGGGGATCAAAATAAATATATATGAGTCCTATATGTATAAACTTTTGTGAGTTTGATCCCTAATGGGGACAGCTTAAAACTGAAATCTGTGGATTCGTTAGATATGACAGACCTGAAAAGTGGTGACATGGTACAATTTACCCTGAAAATGCTTCAGACCATATCAGATCAACTAAACATACACAATCTGAGAAATCTTAGATGAAAATTGACAAACATACAGACAGATGTCCATACTTATGTGCTGATGGAGAGAAGGACAAGGTAAAAATTAATCCCCCTCCTTTGGACTAAAGGCTGGGACACCAAAACCATTTGTTGGCTTTCAATGCCATTATGATGAACCTAATCAGCATGTAATACTATTGATTGTTTCATCATTACTCATTTGAAGTGAACTAGCCAATATAGCTAGCTTGTTATCATTGTAAAAATATACATTCCTCTTAATTGCATAATTTATTCTGACAAAGAGGGTATGCAATTAACAGGAATCCTCTGTAATTGCTAAACAATATTGTATATACACAAATACAGAGGTTCTTGTCAGTATTCTGACATTTTGTACAGTAGCCAACATTGAATGAGACATACCTTTCCTAAATCTGCCTCTGAAGTAAACCCCAGACCGTACACTGTATTAGCCCTAGGGTCTGACCACTGTCCAAACTTCTGTGATGTCTTAGTGAAGGCCATGCCTGGAGTAATTGTGCTGTTGATGATTGCCTGAAAAATATAAATTAACTTGCTTTGATACGCTTAACTGACAATTCTCGACAAGAATCTGAAATTTCAACTGGAAAGAGGAGAAAAGGGGTATTTTCTATTGACAGAACTTGCCATATAAAGTGAGGCTTTCTTGTTGTGCCGAATAATATGTGTGTCTTTCTTGACATTTGATTTTTAAGGAGTGGTGCCTATTTTTACATGTAATTTAAAATGGTTTCTAACTTCAAGTAAAGATCTTCAAATTTTTGGGGGTACAGACTGGAAAGGCATAAACCATGTTAGGGGAACCAAAAAATTTTTTGATTTTCAGATGAACCAAAGGAATATCTGTGAAATCAAGATTTGATGTTTTGCATTCTGGAGATTGTTCCAGACAAATCAAATGACCTTGACCTTACCAATCAATAGGTTTCTTCTTCTCTTTGACTATCGGTGTACAAAGTTTGATTAGGATTGGTTGAAAAAAATTACCTTACAGTATGCTTAATTGGCTGATTATTGCTGCATTTAAAGGGCCTCTCATTATATTTTTGTGGTCCTGGGCTTTGAATAGTGTCAATTTAAAAATTTTTAAAATATTAACAGTCACAGTGCATAAAGAGAGTTTCATCATGACCAAATGATAAAAAAATGCATCTAACTACTGAAGAAATTAAACATAGAAAATTGATCTTTATATTGATACAGGCTTACACAGACCGATGCTATTTTACATAGACAGACAATCGGTCTTAATATTGATATTGGCTTACACAGACCAATGCTATTTTACATAGACTTGGTCCATCCGCCTACAGCTAATTTCAAAGTCTGCTATTGTTGATTGTAGATGATTAGAACCTTTTAGTTGGCTGTTTGATAGACAATCATACCCCATCTCCTATTTCTATATTATTCACTTCCGCCACTTCACACAATATATAGTAAACACAGACACAATATTTTACCCCCTCTAGACAGTACTAAATGTCTTCTTTGATATACAATTATAATTATCACTCCCTGATGACAACAGTAGATAAAGTCTATGTTTTAATTAACAACTGTCATTAAAATCCCATCAACACATCATACTAATCTCAGAATGGAGAGCCGTTAGGGAGAATTTTATTGTTTCATTTGATCAAAATGGACAGGCTCTATAGATAACTAAGCAAGGCTGGTGTTCTTCTTCAATACTGGGGGTGGATAGCCTGTTGATCTTGCATTTTAATTGTGTATATTCCTTAATACTGTGGTTGTTATGGAGGTTATGCCTCCCAGAAGCTTAAATACAGTAAAACTTTGGGGTATGATGATGTATCACAAATCAATTTTGCTGCTTGTTAAGCACACTTTAAATGTTTTCAAACTTCAATTATTTAAACAGTCCAATAACTCCAACAATTTTAAGTAGTTCAAAAGGTGTACAAGTTACCAAAGTTAACTATAACCTGTATTGGGCAATCAAACAACATTTAGGATAAAAACCGTGTAGTCTTTACCTTTGGTATGAATGCAAAATCACAAAACCTGGTCTCAAATCCATCACCTGTTCAAACCCTGGTGTCTTGTCTTGTCAAAACACAGCTATGACACAACTATTTGAAGTATCAAACATTAATCCCAGGTTAGTTTTCAAAATATCATAATGTCTTGTTATTTACAATGAATATTCTGCTTATTTTTACCTTTTTAAGGAGTGAGAAGAAAATCTAATACCAAGCTTAGAGGCAAACCAACTTTAACATTTGACAATATTATAACTGAAAGACAGGGTCAAACGGTGGCAAATGGGAAAAGTATTAAAATAATTAAATCAGTGCTATTGTACAGGAAAACCTAAACAAGCTGTTTGAGTGCCCACATTTATCAATCTTCCTATTAGGATAAACAAGACATACAGTGAGCTAAACTCACAAAGGGTACCCCTGCTCCCTTACCCAGTTTTTCAAAGTGAATTATCTGCCCTTGGAGTGAGCGGAGAAGAATTACCTTTGTACATGCATATCTAAACTTTGTGCCTTATATTCATGTAAAGTTTCATTTAAATTCATTGAGCAGTTTAGGAGATGATGGACACAACCAGGGATGTGTAAACAAACAAGCAGGAAGATTCCTATAAACCCCCCCGACTTTGTTTTCAGGGGTATAAAAACTGTCTGAAATCCTATTCCAAATTCTTCCCCTAATATTTTCAACATGTTTATAAGCCTGCAGCAAAGTGTCTACTGAATAATTTCTATACATCTAAATGCATTCTCCACTTCAGATGAGACTAGACAATAAAATATCATTCCTGGTTCATCAACTGCAGTCTCCAGTCTTAATGAATATAGTTTTCATTTTTCCCATTTAATTAACTAAACATACGTCAGGGGATTGGTAATGTAATTGCCTTGGTTTTTTTATTTGGCTGTAATATATATAATAACTTGCTGTTTAATTGTTCTTTCTATGCATCCATGCGGATTATATATATTTTTTTTGCTACAAAAAATAATTGGTTGTCTTATATTGCCTTTCTGTTTCCATTTTTTATAGAATTGAATGTGCAATGTTTTAACCATCCGTGTAAAGACCTCAATCAGAAATGGCTTGAACATCATGTATGATATGGACCTTTTACTAGTTTAAGCTGTTAATTTTATGTTTTTGAACCAAGAATTATTCAGAAAGTCATTTAACCAAAAACAATGATACCATATTCCTTGAACAATTCAAAATTTGACAAAGTTCGGTACTTAGTTTTCACAAATGATGAAGTCGTATGGGAAAAATAGTATTTGATTATGATCAAGTACTGATTTAAGAATTCAAACCAGGTTATTTCAGTTGTCATATTAAAATTTTAATTTTGGGGCCAAATTCACACCTTAGGGTACCTCCTGTTTTGTTTTGTCTTGGTCACATCTAGAACTTTGACAAAATACCAAAATATTTCCCAAGGAAGACAGCAATATCACCTTCCGTTAGAGTCAGACAATATATATTTTTATCCAGGGCAATGCTTTGGTAAATTACAGTTCATATTTTTAAAGTTACATATTTCTGTATCAGTGTTATATTTGTTATTACCTTTGAGCCATCCACACTGATGATTCTGTACGTGTTCCGTGTGGAATCATAGTAATAGGAAACACTGACGGCATTCTTACTGGCAGGGATCCAGTTCTTCTTGGTTTCTGGGTCTATCTGGAACACATGTGCTTTTGTCGAAAAAATGGGCTGCTCCCTGAAAAAAACAGAAATTGTACTGAATTAATAATTTAATCTTCTTGTATGTGTATTTTTTCTATCTGGATGGAAGATACTTCTAAGTACAATATGCAGCTGTGCACTAAGTATATAAGTTTTAAAAGCGCACACCTGCAAACTTAACTGAGACAAGGTTTGTTTGTTTGATTTATGCATCGTATCACTTATAAAAATATTTCAGTTATATTTTTGGGGGTTCAGTTTGTCAGAGTAACAGAAAAGAGAACCACAGACCTTGAGCAGTAAAAGAACAAACCAGGAATGGAGTTCAGACATTATCCAAAGCTGGATATGAAATGATAGGCTACATCTAGCAACACAGGTCTGCCCTTAGACCCATCAGATAGCCAGGCTGGTATGTTCTAAAATCAACTACCTAGACCACTCAGCTAGTCATGATTTGTTTGGTGAGTTACCATAGTTACAATGAATCAAGTACATGTATCTATATTACCTAGCCACCCATGCCTCCTTATATGATTTTTGGGTTATAATAAATCAACTACCTAGACCACTCGGCCAGCAAGGCCTCCCAAGATGATTTGAAGAGGTAAAATAAAATAACTACATAGGCCTCTTGATATGATATGGAGTGCTATAAAATACCCTCTTTGGACAACTTGGCCACTCAGGTATGGAACGCCAAATTAACATATATTCAAATAATTGTACCTATCTATAAATAATTGAAGATAGGTACAATTATTTG
>JAULBM010340831.1:0-22610 GCA_032357055.1 Geukensia granosissima
GAACCCAATCCCACAACATTTATTATATTTTTGTTTTATAACTTGTTCTCGACCTGCATATGAATGAATATTTGCTGCTGAACTTTAAACAACAATCAATCAATCAATTATTGTTTATTCAACTGACCAGATAATGTGCCAATTTATTATTTTACTTTTTGGAGTTTTAACAGCTTGCCACACTGTGTGGATACATGTCCATAATTGAAGGCCACAGTTTTTAAGTAGAACTTGGCAGATATAAAAGAATTCCTCGATATCAAAGACACTGTAAAGTATGCCAAGTGTTGAATGACGAATATCACTTTTTATTTCATTGTCACATAAATAGTCATTTAATAAACACTTATAATCTCAATGAGATTTTGAATATTAACCCAGATTTTAACGAGCTTGACTCTTTGAAAAAAATACAACTTATTCTAAATCCTGATATAACTGTTTTGCCCATTATTGTTGATTTTTTAAAGCAATCTTTAGAGTTGCGAAAATGATATTCATATTGGCCAAATATACACATCTCTGGAACCACCTGTTCAATTACACATGAATTCTTGTTTTTGTGTTCAATTTATTATATATTTTATATTGTTGTTTGAATGTTTTTGAATAACTCAGTTGAGTTTATTATCAATAATGTACATATTATATTATTTATACGTTTTAGATGACTTCCTCATAGATAACCAAACTACATCTCTTTTTTTCTATATTTGGTTGTTTTTTTTTATGGCGTTGTTGATGGAAACCATTACTCCCTGGGGCCAACGATCTTCAAGCAGTTTAATCCCGAATTTTCTTTACTGAATTTAAATGATATAAAGGTGGAAATCTTGTCGTGTTCTAGGATACCACGCGCCTTTTGGGAAGTGCACCCACATTTTCAGATAAAATCAGAACATAGCAGACGTCAGACTGGGGAAACAGTAGATACCAACAGTCTTATTTTAGAGAATCTTACAACCTGTCATTAATATAATTCATTTAAAACATCAAACAACATTTTATGATTTTAACAAAGAAACATGTCATCTGTACGGAAAAGCCCGTGTCATTGAGGTGAACGTCATTAGGGCTATATCCGAAATCCTCCATAAATGAGCGAAGAAAAATACCTTTTAATGTAACTAAAGGATTTTCATTTGCTTGCTTATTAAAATGGTTATGTAGTGAATTAAAGCAACAGATATAATTTTAGTGCCTACGTAAGATAAAGCAGTCGTAACTGCCACATCAGAAAGGTCACATGCATGGCATATTATACCATGTTGATGCTTTTATCCTTAATTACAATGGAATTCTCATTAAAGTTTTGGCTGCGATGCTTTTAATGATTTTAGAGTAATTTTATGAAAAATTTAAAAATGCTCAATAATGACCACATTTAGGTCTGGTCTTCATTAACTTTTAAAATAGCTCATGTCGCACATGATTCATTGATATTGAAATTTAATACTTTATCGAATCTGAAAATTTTTACTCAAACCAGCCAAATATTTACACTAATTAACGACTGATGCCGTTAACACCTGAATATTTTGAGGGATATACAAGTCGGATACAGACGGGGCACTTGCCAACACATACTCGTACATAAGTCGATCTGCCTCTTGGAAATGGGAACCTGCTTATATATATGCGCCTGCATGCTAAACAAGTCCTAAAATCATTTTTGCATTTTCAAAAGGAGGCCCTGAATCCGCCCCTGTATATTGTTAGGCCATTTTAGTCTACTGGTATAGCTTGCTGACCAGAAAACTGAAAGGCCACGTTTGGTGTTGGTTAAAAAAATTGTTGTTCAAAAGTTCATATTCGGTTATCACATGTTTGTGCACAAGTATTTGTTGTATGTTTAATGCCTTTGCAAATTGAGTGTAATGATCGCAAGAATGAGCTTATAAATTTTAGAATAACAAGGGTTTTAAGCTGTTCTTAAAATATGCTAGGACTTTAAAAACTTTATGCTTTTTAATGAAAGGAAAGGAGGAAAACATGCAGAGAAGGTAGAAATCAGACAAGACCAACATCACCAGGCGAGCACCCTTATTGTGTTAACAATGACAACACCAACATCACTAGTAGCGAACAGCTTTATTGTGTTAACAATGACAACACCAGCATCACAAGCAGTGAACAGCCTTATTGTGTTAACAATGACAACACCAACATCACTAGTAGCGAACACTCTTATTGAGTTAACGATGACAACACCAACATCACAAGTAGCGAACACCCTTATTGTGTTAACAATGACAACACCAACATCACTAGCAGTGAACACCCTTACTGTGTTAACAATGACAACAGTAACATCACAAGCAGTGAACACCCTTATTGTGTAAACAATGACAACACTAACATCACTAGCAGTGAACACTCTTATTGTGTTAACAATGACAACACTAACATCACAAGCAGCGAACACCCTTATTGTATGACATCACAAGCAGTGAACAACCGTATTGTGTTTACAATGACAACACCAACATCACTAGCAGCGAACACCCTTATTGTGGTAACATTGACTACACTAACACCACAAGCAGCGAACACTCTTATTGTGTTAACAATGACAACACCAACATTAATAGCAGCGAACACCCTTATTGTGTTAAAAATGTCAACAAATAAAAAAGTAGGTCAAAAAGAGATGAAGAACTGTACATTTTGGACTTTACAAATAAAAGTATATCAAACCCATACCACAGATTGTTTCCGTGTTGAAGTTTGAGATCTGTGGTCTGGTTTTGTGCTTGATCAAAATGCAAGTAGTTGAAGTACGATAGTTTCCCTATAACATCATATCAAACCATTTAAGAACACTTAAAACACTTTTACCTTCGCTTGTTGTCGGCAGTTATGACTGTCGACCTGTAATGCATTTGCAAAAATGTGTGTAATGATCTGTTAAGTTATAGCTCCGAAGAACGATAATGACGCCCTCGATTTGAGATGAACTTCCGGTAATGGCTACCTGATATAAGATAATAGCAGGAAGCCATACGATTTTCAAGGTAAAAACTTTCTAGTCGATTTGACATGAAAGAAGACATTAAAATACATTTAAAACTTTTGTCCTATGACATAACATGCAAAACGAAAAATCTGCAGCAACATGAAGCCGTTAGGGTTTCTGTTTTACTGTGTTAATCAAGCTTAAAGAGGCTCACTTGAGTTTTAATTTTAAAAGTGGCCGATTAAAATGCATAAAACTGATTTTCATTTTTTAGTTAATTCAGCTGCAAATCTCGGTAATTTACATTTGAGATGCAGTATAACGTATTAGATGCACATCTTAAACGGTTTGATTATTGTAAGAGGTGGTAAGGGGATAGATAATTTTAACTTGATTCTTTCTTCCTCACGATTCGTGCCAAATGTCTTTCCGCTTTTCGCCTATATTCATCCAGTCCCGCACATCTACCCCATCCCCTGTTTATCCGGGTATACACAGTGGCTTATATTTGGCATTAATTTCAGTCCAGTGTGAAATACTTTCTGCGCATTCAAGCAGTAGCGAGCTTTTTTTCGGGTATAATCGGTTTGGATCGGTGTTGTTTAGTTTTTTTTTGTTATATCCTGATAAGGAAGAACACTCTACTTACTCTCCATATTTGTTCGTTATGCTCAGTCCGCTATTTTGTTCGCTATCTTGTTAGAAACTCGACATTCAAACCCTTTTTTCCATAGGTTTAGTTTTTTGCCATATTGTATCTGCCATTTTATTTCCTCTGACATGAAATATATCCTATTTTTATATCAAATGTTTTGAATCCATGATAATTTTATATAAATGTGAAAATAGAATACGTGCTCGATTAGAATAAAATCAATTTCGCTAAAATCTCTCAAAATGATATCGCCATGTAAATCTGAAAAAGGATTTTATGTAAAATTACATCGTTAAATCCTAGGATGTTCTCTATCATGTCCGCGTTCAGTACCAAGTGTACCAAAATGTCAGTCCGTTATTTACGGAACAAAATCCTGTGTTAATGCTGTTACCGGAATATTTAAAATGTTGTATATGAGGATACTTAAATGTAGTATCTATGGTGACGTCGTTTGTTTTCTTGTTGAATTCATAGGGTTCGACGTCTTTGTGGTACCAGATAGGAAAAATCTCAAGGTCATGTCCTGATCCAGACAAACAAGTTGACATTGCTTGTACATGCTATAATCTTCTATGTGCTGAACGATTAGTCTGGAGGTAAGCTCGTCGCTTCCAGTTTGTCCAGGGCGTCATCCATAAGAATAATCCATCCACGGGAATAAGCATTATGTGTTCAGTACATTTGTAGGCATTCAGAAACTGAGTGTAACTAAATCCTAGAGCTAAATAGTTCATGGTGTCCAGGAACTGCAAGGTCCCTGTTTTCCCGCACATGGTTTTGTTTCTCTTGAAGGTGAACTTGATCAACTTAGTGTCCAGCTAATGTCAGAGAGAAAGGGTTAACTTTAATGACATTTAAGTCCCGGAGTTGTATACAACTACCGACAGTTTTACTTAAAGGTAGTGATTTTTTGGACCAATCTAGTTTGTATCTTCATAAATACCACATACTAGGACATCAGCAACCACAAAGTGTCAAACAATTTTGCACCGTCTCTCCTTTCCAAAACAAAATAAACAGGTTCTGTGTAAGTCGGAACATTCGAACAGTCGAAGACACTCGACAAGACGCACTTAGTCCATTCTAGTTTTTTAGAACAGGGTTCCATCTTCATCTCAACATCACTTCAATGTCGTAGGTAACACCGATCCAGGACTTCCATACCTCGTCTTCCAAATGTTCTTTTGTATATGGTAGACGCCTTCGGGGTTCTTATGTTAGCCTTCCTGTTATATATTGTTAAGAAAACCAAGAGAAGAACATTTCATTGCCATCAATGTGTTTTATTCCTTCCTCGGACTTTACCTTAGAGAACAATGGTAAATTGGAAAATATTTCATAAAGGAACATATTTAATGTTACATTTATAGATTACGGCAAAGGTCTTCTCGTGACTGCAAATGTCAGGTTGTCTTCCAGAATCTGTTACATTTCGAGTATTCATATAACTGTGGTTGTATTTGTCAATATCGCTAACACAGCTAAAATCGTGCAGGTTCAAATTCATTGCGCTGTAGAAGTTCGTGTACCACTTTAGTCACGGAGTCCTTTGGTTGCTTGCGGATCATAGACTAAAATGTTCACTTGGAAAAAAATCTGAAGGGAATCAGATCATCCAGGGACATATCTTGGTTTGTAGTCGATTTATCTTGGGGCTGTAAATACTGGTAAATGTACTATGTATCGACTTCAAAAGTTTTATCTTATGTTGTTGGCTTTTAAAGTTTGTTTTTTCTTGTCGTTTTGAGACACCACTATCACAGGCTATGGGTAGTGTTGAGTACTCACAAAAACATGTTTAAACCCGCCACATATTTTATGTGTCTGTCCTTAGCCAGGATGTCGTTTTAGGTTTAGATGTTTTATACTTATCTGTTCTGTCCTTAGCCAGGATGTCGTTTTAGGTTTAGATGTTACGTATTATACTTATCTGTTCTGTCCTTAGCCATGCTGTCGTTTCGGGTTTAGATGTTACGTATTATACTTATCTGTTCTGTCCTTAGCCAGGATGTCGTTTTAGGTTTAGATGTTTTATACTTATCTGGACGATAGTTGTTACATTTGAATATCATCACTTTTTATTACGGGCCTTCTACAGCTTGTCGTATTGTGTGGATATGTGTCTATTATTGAAGACCTAGGGGGCAGGCAACATGTAAATGTTTGTAATATAAACATTTTGGATGTCTGTCTCATGGACAATCATACCACATCTTTTCCTATACGTCTTGGCCGAAGTCTCTACGTCTCCGGTGGAAACTCCTAGGAAAAACGGCTAGACATCTCAAGAAGCAAAGGTTGTTTTTGAAAGGTGCATTAGGCCCTGTCAACAGTGCCACAACTCTATGATCCTCAGATAGCTCGAATCTTATGTTCATTCAGCTTGTTGATGTTAAAGGTCACGTTAGACAGCAACTGTGCAACCCATTGGTATTTTGTCTCTGTCGGCGAATAAATTCTTATATGTCGTGACGGCTCAGCTCATCTAGGAATCTGTCCAAGTCTTTTTCGTTTCTGATCAGGTGTGGAACGTATTACCGTATCCCACAGTCTCGACATTTCTCAAAATAAATTCATAAGGTAACTTTATCTCGAAGGCTATGGTCTGGCTTACAAGCAAATATCTGTCATACCAACTCCGGGAAGGTTGACAGGAGTATGTCATTCAACTGAATGTTTAATCGATCCTGGACACGTTTCTAACAGACTCTATATCACGGATGACATCCCAGTGTCGCAGGTACAGGTTTCTGGTCTCGGGGTCCTGTGGTCAAACGTCGAGTTCAACAAATTAGTCAGGCATGCTGGCAACAGGCAGACCGGTAGAAGGCAGGATACGGCTTCGTATCGATGGCGGGCTTAATAAAGGGCGACCCTGGTTTCTGGTTAGACATCCAGACATCTTCCGAGTGAACTGGTCTATTCTCTTCTGGTAGCCTCTGATAGCAATGTTGCCACAAGTTTTTCTTTGTATGGTTACACAGCTGGCTGCAGGGCGCATTCTCACATCTGACATCATAGATTGAACGGCTATACTTTCCCACGTGTACTTTCCAATAGTCATCCTCCCGCTCATTGGCAGTTACATTCCAGCTGTTCCTGCTTATGGTAAAATGTTGTTGTTGTTGTTATCATTATACTTATTCTTTTGGCGAGTTTTTCTGTGAAAATTTGTACTATTATCCTTATGAATGATTAATAAAAATTACTTGATTCTGTTGGTTATAGGAAATTATGCTAGTAATTGAGAAAAAAGTATCACCTTGTTTAAGGTTTATGCAACCTTATAAATTCTGGTTCCATCTCATCTCCTCTGTATTGACCTGTATTATGATAAATACATATATCCAAAATCATACGTTTTTCATGCGCATGTGTCCAATACAGCGATTTTCTTCACAGATTCACTTTTTCATTCAATTGGTATATTTGCAGTTTTTCATTAATATGCAACAATTATATTGTGACGTCAAAGGATTTCCCATAATGAAATTATTGCATATAAATGAAAAATATATCATTTGAATGACAAATTTTACCATTTAATAAATTTTGGCATCTAAATGCAAAAGTTATACCATTTTATTAAAAAACATAGGGGGTAACTTTAGTTACAATCCAGAAGGTCACAGTGAAACGCGTGGTGGAAAGACGAAACTTTGAATTTCACTATAAAGTCTGTATAGAGGCCTACAGAATGTGGAAAATTTGTATTCCATCGCCTATAAACAAGAGGTTAAACGTGAAGGAACGGAGTTAACACACAACAATGATATCGGCTTACCACGAGGTATATAAAATACCAATCCAACTATATCAGAACTCATCTACCTATCATCTTACCTGTATCCCACCTGTAATTACCTGTATCTCACCTGTAATTACAGACTTTGATGTAAGTGAAGCTGCTAATAACAATAATAAACGTACAGTAGTAACTAATCCTCTCACCTAGGGTATAGTTAAAGGTGTTAAACTGTTTTAAAGATTTGACAAACATTCCTGGTGTACGCCAAGGAATCTTTTAACCTATTAAGAAATGGAAACAAGGTTATTGTGTTCGCGGAGAAAAATTTTATTACAGGATATAACCAAGTAAAATAGCGTTTCACTAGGGGAAGAGAGAAGAGGTATAAGGAGGGGGACATAATCTAAACTAGTAAAAATGTACTGTCCGACTGAGAGCATAAATTTGCTGTGTACTGTGTAGGATGTTAATAACTTCCACCCCTTCCTCCATTAGTAAAATTTGACAAGTAAATAAGTCAATTTAACTGTCCATAGCATGACAACACAAATCTGTACATGTTCTTGCCTGATGTTTTCTAGTCGAAAGTTTGACAGTGCTCTCTTGTCGATATTGGTTAGTGCACTATAAAAAAGAGAAATTCATTTTGACAGGTCTTTGTCTGGTCAACTTTTCTTTCACTGTGATTAGAATCGTTTTAGACTAGCTAGTGATTTTTTCAGTGTGTAGCTCGGACAATCAGGACACGGCCAAAACAACAGAACAATAACAACAGAACTTAGGCTTATCAACCTCCAAATTCCTAACAAAATGTTTAAACTTTAGATTGATTAATGTTGAACGTCAATTCGGCAAAATTGCAGCCAAACGTAGGTCTGAAACAAGTTAAACAAACATTAAATCATACCATGGACGGGTAAGGTGTTTTGGGTGACGGTTTGGGTAGGCGACAAATTTAGCCTTTGCACGGTCACAAACGGACCTCCACAAAGAGTTGTTGCAGTAACAAACATCAAAAACGGGACCGACTGTTTAGTGCACCTGGGAAAGACGTTAGTTGAGAATTTATACACCCCGTCCAACCAAAAAAACGCCCCTTTAGGATGGTTTCTACCACTCTTGGTTGAGTTGTCATACATCCCACCCAACTAACGGACGTGCCTTTAGCATGGGTTCTAATTGCAGACGGAGGAACTGAACTGCCTTTTTGTAAACCAAGACGCCCTAAGGGTCTTTAAACTTTATCAATCCCGAAACAAAACCAGCAAACAGCGTTTCCTGAAGTTGAACTCTGTAGTAATTACCAAATTTATCGATTTGTACAGATTCGTAAAAAACTAAAACTTAAATTGCAAGATCTCCTTAACCAAAAACTTCAAGATTCAAGGTTAAACCTTGATTGGAAATTTTATCAAAAACAGAGCGTGAGCTGTAAATAAAGCTTCTAAGACAACATTAGCTTTGTAAATTCCCTGTTTTGCTCGTGGATGGAGTGCAGTATCTCTGAAATTTACCCCATATCTTTTCATTTTCATACTTACCATAATTAAAAGTGAATGTGATGAAGCTAATTAAATCCCCCAAATAAAGCAATTAAGAGTGATTTTGACGAGTCATAGACAGATCAGGAAGTTTTTTTTAAACTTCATCAAAGTAGGATTTGGATACAAAATAAGAAAAGAAAAGCCATCTACTACCTCTCCTATTCGAGTTAAAAGTCGCCATCCCTTTAACCGTCTCAGAATGTGACTACCAATATCGAACCAATAAATCCTCAAATAAAGCAACGGAAGAGTGATTTGGACGAGTCATAGACAGATAAGGAAGTTTTGTAACGTCTGCTGGATACAAAATAAGAAAAAAGTCAACTATTACCTCTCCTTTTCAAGTCCAAGTCACATCCAACTTTCTGTCTCAGAATGTGACCACCATTATCCAAACATCTACTAAGTGCCATTGACAACCAATGCTTTATCAAATTACAGTGTGATGAACACGAGGGTATTCTTATCCGCATTCTCTTACTCATCAGGTGTTTGATTTTCAGTGTGGCCTGGGATATGTGTCTTGTTTTGATTTTTTTGCGATGCAGCTTATACAAGACAATTTTTCAATTTCTTTTTAAAAAGGGGCAAATGCCAGGCCAGATTATTTTATTTTTCAAGGCACGACTTGGTTAAATGTACTCAGGAATTTATCCCCCACCAAAAATCCAAGGATAACATATGGTTTATGCTACTGAAAAGTAAGTTAAACGATCGTTACCCACAACAGTTCACCTCAGCTTGAGTGGCATAAATGGTCATTTCCTATCTGCTGTATTTTCTTCTACTTCCAAACGACCTATGACCTAACATCATTTTCGACAATTGGAAAGATCAAAATGTCATCTGTTAAGTTTAACAACTGAGTGATATCTTAATTGTCCAATTTGACTGCTATTTAAGGACAGAACTGGTCAGGCGGGGACAGGTTCACATCACTGCACCTTATCACCGGAACGTTATAGCCTTCCCTTTTGTCTTGTAAACAGCTACCCAGTAATCATGGCCGTTGTACTTAAAAACCCCAGGGTCGGGTACTGTGAAGTCATGTGCATCATAGGAGCCTGGTAATTTTCATTCATAAGCTGTAATTGTGGTAGAGTTAAGATGTTAAATTTTGACATTAAGATGTTAAACTGTCATAAAAGATAGTTTATGAAACAATTATCGTATACACTTAGTTCTAGACCATATCACAACTAAAATAGAAAATCACAGATTTACAAGTATAAAACAAGCTAGAAAATCAGCCGACAAAAGCTTAGAACACGCCTTTGAAAGAATAGACTTCAGAAATAAACTGTTAAGGAAAATGTGTTTGAATGATAAACGACCCAATATATGTCATCTAAATACAAAAATATCCCCCAAATGAAGAATGAGCTTAAATCCAAATGTATTCGATCCGATCTCTAGTTATTTCAAGAGATGTTTAGACCGACTAAAGTTGGATTGCAAGTCTTAATTTAACGTGTTTTTTTTTGGCTATAAGAATTTACAATATAAGAAATACAGCGAACAGATGATCTGCATGCTTACCTCTTTACTGAATTTATAAGTATAAAACCAAATTTGCAGTTAGAAGTTCAATCCTGTTAGGCATTTCAGACATCTAAGAACCACCTTTGTCAGTTATGGATCTCCACAACTACTAAGACACATGCATCTTGAATAACTGTGAGGAGGCTTGTTGGAAAACATATATGATGACTGAAAGAAACTCCACAACTTTGTACAAAAATGTTCATATGGCTGCTGATAGGCTCATCCAACGTACCCGAAATGGTAAAAAAATTACCAGAATGACATATTTGGTTTATGGTCGACTGTCCTTTGCGCGACTTTTTCTAACTGTTATGTTCAGAATTTCTTTCTTTTTTGTCACTAAGTTGATGCATATGTAAGGCCACAAGAAATAGTTTAATTTTTTGCTTTGAATTTTGTAGCCTACCAAGAGCCATATATCACCAAAAAGCCATTTTTGGCC
This sequence comes from Geukensia granosissima, assembly GCA_032357055.1. NCBI lineage: Eukaryota > Metazoa > Mollusca > Bivalvia > Mytilida > Mytilidae > Geukensia > Geukensia granosissima. The sequence continues at coordinate 10,894 of JAULBM010340831.1, forward strand.
TTAGGTGGGCTTCCAAACCCAAAGTTGAAAGTATCAATATACCCTTGCTGCACTTTTATAATTCATAGTTGGAAAACTGAGGTTATTATAATAGAAGACGCAGTCTCAAGTGCTTGGGTCTTTGCTGCAGGTTTTCATGGCAACCAAAAATCCTAAAATTGGTCAACAGCTGTGAAAAGTAATTTAGTCCTGAATTAAGTAAAGAATTAAAAGAAAATTTGAAATATTTATCGTGGTGCAAAATCTAGCTCCAGAGTATCAAAGAACCGGAAATGAAGTTATATCAAAATGGCGTAAACGAGATGTAATTTTGTAAGTACAAAGCAATCTATTTACAAGGCTCACAAATATCCGTCTCGAATATCTTTAAATAAAGGCACGCACGACAAGGTGTCAAACTTGTAATTTGATCTTGTTTTTTAAACCCTTGATGCAGGGTCGCATATTTTTAATAATTTCTAATATAAAAAGTCGAGAACTTCTAATATAAAAAGTCGAGAACAAATAAATACAAGGTAAATTAAGATCCTTAGATATAAGAGAAAGACAGGCGATAACGAAAAAAAAAAAACCAAAAAACAAACAAACAAACAAACATACAAACATACATATACAAACAATATCCATCTAAGTATATTACTGTTTTCTATAACTGTTAAGGGATCAAGACACTTAATAAATCATTCATTTTTACAGACTGTTGAACAAATCTGTATAGGCAAAATAATATTTTTTAAAAGTCTTTAAGATCCTTCTACATGCAATGCAAACATTAAAATGCGAATATTTGGTGCCACTAATAGTTTTGTTGTAAAATTTATCTAATTAGATATGATAATGTTGTCTCGGATAATATCTTTTTAAGTACTCTGATCTTTATTTATTAGTGTAGATATAATCAGAAATTTATTATAACAAAAAACTTTTAGTTGTTTTATTTGGGGCCAAGGCCATTTTTTGGAAACATTTTCCAGTATTAATGACTTCAATATAATAGACAAAAGGAGATATGAAGTAAATATTCGTGACACAAAAATGTACAAGAAAATTCCAAGCGAAGGTACAGCGCTTTGTTTGATGTTCTTCATCTCAAAGTTACATTTACTCCTTCAACAAGGAGTAAATACTCGCACCTCACTGTAAGTTTAAGACGGCCCCTAGCTCCAGTTTGAGCGGAATTCTTTGCTAGATGTAGACGACACTACATCTGTGCATTGAAGAACACAAATGTGGGGTAAAGTCAACAAATTACAAATATACACGGGCAAAGAAATCTAACAAAATCTGTCATAAGTTGCCCGTATTGGGCTGTATCGTTACGGCACAATGCTCGTCAACCCACTTCTCAATAACAAAGATTCAAATATAGCTTATTTCAATATCCTCCTTTATACCGTATATGTGGTTGACAGTAAAAATTTGTGCATTGAAGTCTGTTTGCATGCTCATATTTCTCCTATTTAGACTATGGGAGATAAAACGTATCCAGCAGGGAAATTGTGTTCATCACGAACACATGAACTTGATCATGGTTTTCCAACTTTTATAATTTCTCTTGAAAGTATTATATTGATAAAATATTACTTCCATGCATAAATCCAGTTGGATTTGTTTATTTTGACACCTAGGTAAAGAAAAACCTGGTTTCCCTGATTGGTTGCTTTTGGGCTTTTTAATGGCAGATAGAAATTGCGAGTACTCTTTTGAGGTCGATACTTTTGTATCTTGTATTAGTTTTAATTGTATTTGTTGTTAGTTTTCAGTATCGATCTCAAGTGTTAAATCCATTTCAATCGATTTTTAGCGTGTTTTTATTGCTGTTTTGTCACACTACTGTCCCAGGTAGGGGAGGTTGAGCGCTCACCAACCGGTTTAACGCCGCCACATTCCAAATGTACACGCTCCAAAACAGGAATCTGCAACTCCAGTGGTCAAATTATCTGTTGTTCTTCATGTTTTATGTTCATCCCTATTGGCGACACTTTAAACTAGTTTTTCGAGCATTCTAAGTCTTTGGGCTTATTGAGGTAAGTGTACCAATGGGTTTGTGGTGTTAGTCTATCTGTTTCATGTTTTTGTCACTGATCCCTCAGGAAAAAGGGGAAGGGTTGAGTGCCCACAAACTGGTTAAATCCCACCACATACTTATGTGCCTATCCCAAGCCAAGAACCCGTAGTCCAGTGGTTGTCGTTGTTTAATCAATCATTTATTGTTATTTGTTAAACATTTTTGTAATAGATTAGGTCGATTGTCGTGTTTTATTTATAGTTTTACATTTTGTACTTCGGAGCCTTTTACAGCTTCCGTTATGGTATGGACTCTGGTTCATTGTTGAAAGCCGTAATGGGACCTGTAGAAGTTTAAATTCTATTGTCAATCTCATGAATAATCAAGCAACATCACCTATTTTGATATAAAACAAAATTATTTCAATTCCAAAACAAAGAAGCACAATCATGATGACTTCTTCTGTATCTCACTTTGTTATAATATTTCAAATAGGGCCATATAGTTTTCCTACCAAAATAGGTGGGTCTAATACTAGGTATGGCTTTATTGTTTCCTACCAAAATAGGTGGGTCTTATAGTAGGTAGGGCTTTATAATGATCCTACCAAAATGTGTGAGGCTTTATAATGTCCCTACCAAGATAGATAGGGCGTTATAGTTTTTTTTACCAAAATAGGCAGGGCTTTAAAGTGTTTCTACCAAAATAGCCATGGCTTTATAGATTTCCTACCAAAATATGTAGGGCTTAATTTTTTTCCTACCAAAATATGTAGGGTTTATTAATGTTCCTACCAAGATAGGTAGGGCGTTTATAGTTTTCCGTCTAATATAGGCAGGGCTTTAAAGTGTTTCTACCAAAATAGCCATGGCTTTATAGATTTCCTAACAAAATATGTAGGGCTTAATTTTTTCCTCCCAAAATATGTAGGGCTTTATGGATTTCCTACCGAAATATGTAGGGTCTTCTAGTATTCCTACCAAATTATGTAGGGCTTTATAGATTATCTAAGGCTGTATTTTTTTTTCTAAGAAAATAGGTAGGCTTTATAGTGTTGTTTACAAAATAGAAAGGGCTTTATAGCTTTCCTATCAAAATATGTAGGGCTTTATAGTTTTCCTACAAAAAGTATGAAGGGCCTTATCTTTTGTTTTCATAGTAAAGTATGTATTAGATTTTCTACCAATATATTTAGAGCTTTATAGTTTGCTACATCAATAGTTTTTCTAGGGCCTTGGTGGCCAAGTGGTTTAGTAATTTGATTTAAACTCACCTATAAAGTTCACTGTAGCGTATCAACTTTACGGTGTGAGATGGTTGTGTTGACGTTCATCGCACGTGATAGGGTTTGTCAGTTACCTGCCAAAGGTAGGTGATTCTCTCCGGGTACTCCGGCTTCCTCCACCAGTAAAACTGACAGCCGCAATATGACTGAAATAGTGTTGAAAGTGGCGTGTAACCCCCCTCCCCCAGTAACATTAACCATTGGTATTTTTTTCCTTAAAGAATATGAAGAGTGTCTTTTATAGCAAGACTTGCTCACCTGAAACTCAAAGTGGAATTTTGCAAAGATTTTTAAGCAAAAATTGTATCGCATTAAACTTAAAAATATTTTATGATTTTTAAATGAAATTCTGGTTAATTGAACCCGAACGAAGGATGCCTTGATGTTTGATGCCAATCCGACCAATAGAAATTGACAGATTTTTGCAAAAACTATGTCCATTATAATAGTATGCGTAAATGTGAAATGCATTTTAGCTAAGATGTAAAAAAGTTTTTAGCAACCAGCCTTACATATTACTCATTAATTTAGCGACTGTAATAAATTTTAAAAAGTTGCTCGATATATGTTAAATTGTTTTATTAATGAATATTTTGTTATTTGGTTTGTCATTTAAAATACACTTGTCGGTGAGATTTAGAGGCTTGTCACCAGGAATGGGATGTACACTTGTCGGTGATATTTAGAACTCGTCACCAGGAACACACTTGTCGGTGAGATTTAGAGCTCGTCACCAGGAATGGGATATACACTTGACGGTGAGATTTAGAGCTCGTCACCAGGAATGGAATGTACACTTATCGGTGGGATTTAGAGCTCGTCACTAGGAATTTGATATACACTTGTCGGTAAAATTTAGAGCTCGTCACCAAGAATGGTATGTGCACTTTCGGTGTGAATTAGAGCTCGTCACCAAAAAATGGGATTTACACTTGTCGATGAAATTTAGAGCTCGTCCCCGGGAATGGAATGTACACTTCTCGGTGAGAATTAGAGCTCGTCCCAGAGAATGGGATGTACACTTGTCGGTGAGAATTAGAGCTCGTCCCCAAGAATGGGATGTACACTTGTCGGTGAGATTTAGAGCTCGTCCCCGGGAATGGGATGTACACTTGTCGGTGAGATTTAGAGCTCGCCCCCAGGAATGGGATGTACACTTGTCGGTGATTTTAGAGCTCGTCCCCGGGAATGGGATGTACACTTGTCGGTGAACTGTTTGAGCTTCTCACATGGAATGGAATTTCACTTGTCATTGAGATTTGGAGCTCGTTACAAGGAATGGAATTTCACTTGTCATTGAGATTTGGAGCTCGTTACAAGGAATGGGATGCACACTTAGAGAATGGGTTTCCACCTTTGTTGAAAGCCTTGTAGACAAAATTTGGATTTGACCCGTTTCTTGTTGAGATTTTTTGATGACATCCTTGGCTTTTACTACCTATCTTTCATTTTCCATGTAAAAATTAGTAAATTTTAAAAAGAGATATCGATTTTTACCTAAAATAGTTGTCCAAAATTAAGCATGTTGTAAACACAAGCAAGGCTCACAGCTGTTTTATACAAAAATTAAGTTATCTGAAAGGTGAATCAGATTCATTGTGTAAAAAAATGAAATAATAAAGGAGTGATTTTATGACAAAAATACTAATAAACAGAGTGACAAACACCTGTTTAATATTGGAGGATAAAATAACAACTAAATCGAATTAAAATCTTCTTCATAAACCAAGGGCTCATATACTAGAAGACATTTGGATCACAAATATGCTAAAATCGTTCTTGGATATATATCGAATAAACACTTATCTGCTGCAGGTCAATTTCTTGGTGGGTGGCTGTCTCATGGACAATCATGCCACATCTTCTATTTTTATAATATAACACAGAAATGTGCTGGATCTGCGAAATAAGGATCGCAACTTGCCTATCGTTCCATCAGTTTATTTGGGTCATCCTTGAAAGAATTATACTTTGTGTTTTGTCTGTGTATGTGTTTATAGTTTGGTCTTGATTTTTCACACCTTTTTAAAAAGGTATGCTCCATTATAAGGTAGAGGACAACAACCGTGTTTCAGTATCTAATTCTCATTTGAACCACAGGCACTACGGCATGTGTTCTTCCGCCTTTACCCTTTACAATGGTGGTGTTAAAATTACGTGCAGTTATTCTACAATAGCAAGACAGAAAATTGCCTCTTCGCTTTGTTAGTCTGTAGTGTGTGCGTCCCAAAAACACTTTATCATGCGTCCATGCAGGGTCTTTCGAATAAAAAAGGCCAAAATTGAGTGCGCGTTGGCAGCGCTCAAAACAAATAAATAAAATCTGAAGGAAACTAAAAGCAGGAAAGAAGTTAATGAACGTAATATATAATCATTCAGAAATCGGTTGATGCTCGTTATAGGAATTCTAATCTTGTTCGGAGGCCTTAAAATGGTTGAAACCTGTAGATTTTGCGCTCTCACGAACGTCTTGTTGAGATGAATAATACTAATACATACTCCATATCTTCCCTTTACCACAAATTTCAATCAATGTCCATAAATTTGTTGACTAGTTTTTCCATTGTCAACATTTAAACAAGTTAATAACTCATAGTGTAGTCCTGATAAGACTATGTTTGATTTCAGTATAGTTTTCCTTTTAAGTTAATATGAGGCTAACTTGTATAGTTTTATCAAAGGCAGTGTTTCTGTTTACTTCGACAAAAAACCGCGAAAACAAGAAAAAAGGAAAAGATTCTGTTGTAAGACAAAGACACACTTTCACGCTTACAAGTAAAACATAAACTAGGTTTTTTCGTTAACTTTGATCTAATGTGTTTGTGTACTTCGCTAATTGATTGTAAACACCATGCATACAAAAGAACAGATATTATTCATCTTTTCCGTCTAAATTTCTAGCAAATAGCGTAAATATATCACGCCACTGGTGAAAAAAGGACAACAGACCAAACAATTTGGACATCACAGAGATGTATGATGTATTTTGTGTATTTACCTCGTTAGTCTGTTGTTTACGGGGTCATGGGTCATTATTTATCCTGACCGTGTTGATATGACAACTTATGTTTTATTACCAATGTATTCCTAGATTAGTTTGACAAAATACAAGCTTCTCCGTGATCTATAGCAGTGTATCCTGTCAAACTTTCTTTACAATTTATTGTTCTCAAAGTTTTATACAGTAAAAAAGCGTCAAAATAAGCGCCGGAAATATTTTATTTTTCAAAGGTAATAAGTTCGAACGGTGGAATTTTAGACGTTGACGCCACGCCACTTTAAGAACGTCGGATTTAAGTTGCTAACTGTAATTTGTCATACGGAAGGGAAATGAGACTGAATCTAGACGTATACATCATGATTTTAAGTGCATTTTAAGTGCTCACACAGTGCATTACCATAACTCAAAAATTTATTAATTTCGAAGAAGTGAAAGAAAAAAAATAATCAAGATATGAATTTTATCATGTGAATTTTAAACATTGCGATAAGAACATTGAGTGGTTGTTAGATATACATCCGCCGTTTTGTTCCTTATAAAATTTGCTTGACTCGTTTCCTCTTCATATGATACGAACTGCGCCGGGACGAGCACAACTAAATTTACCATTTCAGGGCACGTCAGTCTCTTGATGTAAGGTCCGGGACCATAATTTATTTGAATTCACCTCGTTGTCCGTTCCCCTTTACAAATAATGTACCTTTTTCATTTTTCGATTCCCTACTTTCTTATTTTATATTTTCAAATTTTTTCATTTTAAATGTGGAGCAGAAGGGTCAAAGTAGTTGATTTTGAGTATAATTTTTGTCAGTCTGACATAAAAGTTGTGATATAGTCGTTGGCATTAAAGTCAAATTTCAGGATGTCTGAAGAGGACTGAAAGAATTATACCCACCACAGATACATTTGGCCATTATTTTGAGTTAGCACTGACAAATTTTTCTGTAATTCAAATATTATTTCAAGCTGGCTCTGTTTAAAATTTGCTATTTTTCCCAAAGGATGCACTATTGCAAATAATTGTGGTCCAAGTCTAAAGGATGTTTGTTCTCTGGACATGCCTCTAGCATGTCGGTTTATCCGTTATCTTAGAATAAATTTTGTTGGTCTATATGTATTTTATTTAGCATAAATTTTGCTGTTCTATATGTATCTATGAAATCGTATCACCATTTGTTGCAACTTATACGGATTCATCCACGTATGTAGTCTCAAAACATATTGAATGTTCAATTATAGTGGACTACTTGTTTCAATTTATTAAGACTATAAATGTCAAATTTACCTCAGTGGCAATTCAGTCAGCTTGCACATAATTAAAAGAAAAAAAGAACACACGCATTTTTTCCTTGGGACAGCATAACCTCTTTACAACATATGTCGTTGTAGGGCCTTCTGTCGGACCAACCACACGTTTTCTTTTCTGTGGTTTCAGACGCCGCAAAAGGTCATATTTTTCTAATAAAAATAAGATGTAATTAATAAATTTGATAAAAATGCAAAGTCATTGAAAGTGGGCGATTTAAAACAGTGATTAGCCGAGAGTGATGTAAAATCGAATGACGGTCCATAGACCAACAGTCCCCTACAAAAGCAGATGGCGGGACATTTTCTTGTAGTAGAGACACACGACGGTAGCCTTTGGCTAGCTTTGTCATACCGGCCGTGTCCATTTTAACGCTACATTTACGAACAATAACACCTAACCACTGTAGATAATCTAATCTTTTCATTAAAAGCCAATTTTCAGATTTATATAAATTGAAGTACTGATGAATTTCATGCCCAAATAATACAGTGATCGGACAAGGCGATAAAGATATTCGTTAGGAGCCAAAGATTTTAAGTTGTATACAGACATATGGATTAAAGCTATACATAGAGAGGTGACGACAAGCTTATAAATTCCTCTGGTTAAGTAGTTAAATCTCATTAAATAGGCATGAAAATAAAATGTCTAAGTGTTATTTTAGGTAGAGATTTTATCAGTCAATGGACAATCGGACTTTTAATGTGTGTACGACGAAAATACCAACTGGACAACTGTTACGCCATCTTGTCAAAACTAGAGGTGCCGTGTAGCTTGCCTTGTTATTAAACATGGACTTTCTCAGCTGTTAGACATTACTTTTGGAATGATTATTATTTTGACGAAAAGGGTGAAATTTCGGTATTAAACTCGAATGTCAGGGGCGAAATCGTACTATAGTTATGTTAAAAGTATCATTATACACATTTGAATTTCAGTTTGAAATTATGACAAAGTTCCTCACATTCTTGAAATTCGATGATATATTATGTAACAAAAAAGGTGAAAATGGCATCTTAATATTTTAAGGCGATGGTACTAATGTTATGCTACTCAGAAGTTTTCTATATTTTAGGGCCAAAATGGACTGACATAGGTGAAACACCATTGGTTAAAACGTACAAACTTGCAACTATATAATTTAATAACTACATTAAGTTATTTTGACATAATTTTACATACGAATATATATTATGAGACTTATTGGCAGACGTGTTAACCACACAGTGACCAGGTTATATACATATTTGAAACATTTGGCGACTTAATATCGCTACCTTCCAGCTAATATGGAGCAATTTTTGACGCCCTGTGTATGATTTACAGATCTGATTTAAGATGAATACAGTGAAATGACAAATATTTTGTACCTGACAACGAAATCAAGCATTGTTTTTGGCACTCATTTGTAAAGATCACTAAAACAAATAAATAGCTCGAAAACAAGTTTTTTTAATGAGCGGTCAGTAGAGCACACCTTAACAAGCTGTTTGTGAACAGGAGTGTGCAACATGACATTGAAACATACATGTAACTGCACGTTTTGTTGATTTTTTCTGATAAATGTTGCATTATTTTGACATTAATTAGAAAAATAAACAAATATGTTACCTGGTCAAGGTACCGTTTGTCGATCTCGGCGTGTCAAACTAGCACTTTTTGTATGAAAAATATGTGTCAATTGAAGATGAAATATATTTTGTCATACTCAAAACGACATGAACATCTATCGTTCATTGTCATTTAAAAAATGCAACAAGGACAAATCATGCAAATGTACATAGAGAAAAGAAACAACTGGCTTACATATTTTGTTCTTAGATACTATGTTTTAAACAATCAACAACACCACCAAAGAGAAATGGTTCCTTAATTTGCTTGTACTATTTAATTTCAAATTTAGAAATTTCAAATTCTAAAATCAGTTAAGTTTATTGAAGATATTTCAAAAGAATTTTTCCAGCATATTCTAAAAACATGTTGAAATCTATTGTTTAAGGTAACTTATTTGACTGTTGAGAAAATATGAGCATAGAAAATTGATAAGACCTTGCAATTGGATTCAAATCTTAAATATCGTCAGTACTTCAAATTACATGCTAAGATTACTCCCGGAGTAATATTGAAATGAAAAGATATGAGGCAAATGTCAGAGAGACTGCACTCCAATAAAACAGAGGGAATTTTCAAATCTAGATGTCTCCACAAGGTGTACCAATTTGTCTCCAATGATTGGTCAAGGAAAAGACGAATCCGACTAGATACAATCCAAATTAAAATAAATACACAAAAAATAAAAGCAAAAATAAGATACATCTTTAACAAATTATCGTATAAACTGAAAGCTAGATCATAGAGAGATTCCTAATTATAAGGCACCAATACGCGAAATTACATCAACATAGTGTGTCCGACGATTTAATACTGTGTTGTTGAAAAACGTGAAGAACGACAAGATGAATACAATGCAAAATTTATTATATTTATGCCAGGATTATATCTGTACCTGGGACTAAGACACAATTTTTAAATGCCCTTTTAATCCCTTCTGTACTAACAAAAAAAAAAAAAACAGGTTTAATTGTTGACTGAACGTCGAACTTGTATGTATCCTTTGTGCATAAGTTTGTTTAACGAAACAGTGAGATTCAAATGATCACTAAGCAATGTATATGCGAAATGTTTACTGTTTTCATAGATTTATTTTTATTATTTTTTTTTTTCATACACATTTTTTTCACATTCAGTCACGTAGCTGTCATCATAGCAGCAACACGTGCTGCCGAGCAGGAACTTCGACCGAAGTACAACGTGGAGATATGGAGTAATGACCAACTTCTTACATCGCCCTCGACGCAGTGACCCACTGGCAACCAGCCCTGCTGCAGTGTGTTGAGGTAGGACGCGGCCATGAAAATCTCTCCTCAGCGGAAACGGTCTGCGCTGTTCGGCACCGTGGCCCTTAAAAGAGCCGTTGTATTAATTAAATCCAGCAAGCTACACAAAGTCACCATCTAACTGACGCCATCTTGAAACAACGACCTTGAATGTCGAAAAGTTACAACAACAAAAGCGAGCCTCCTGAAAAGTTACACCAACGACGTTCCAGCTACCTAAGTTACATCAATACTTTTAAGTTCCGCCAGGAACCGTCCGACTGAGAGCATTTATTTGCTGTGTAGGACGTAAATAACCATCAACCACCACCACATTATTTTCTTTCACATTTTTAACTAAATTCCAAAGTATTAAAACTGATCTAACTATTTTACCTTAACTTAACCTTAACACCATATATTTATTATTGATTAATGTCCGTTTTAGGTTCTTTGTCAGATGATTGTTAACTTTCTTAAATCAGTGTAAAAATAATTTTTTTTAAAAGTTTCTAATTGCTTGAAAATTAATAAAACCCAGATAAATTCAACATGGATTTGCTGTTCCTGCCAAACTCGTAAAGATATTTTTGATCAACTGTTACTTCCGGGTCGTAAATTTGTTATTTTTATCAAATTCTTTGATAGATATTCAAATTTTGAATGAAAATACATCTTTACTTAAACTGTTAGATACAAAGAAATGAAGACTCAATCAGGTGAACAACCAATATAATTACCAAACAGTCTGGAAAACTTGTACGATCATGACTATCTTTACATGGACATTCTTAAGAAAAGTCTCCACGTATTTCATATACAACTATACTCTATGTCAAGCTTTTCTGGAGTGCAATTTTCGGGCTTAATCTAATTATATTTGTGTTTCTGCCTTAGCATTTATTTTAAATCAAAAAAAAGAAAAATCCCACAGTTAACGGTTCATGCTTTACTTAATGCAAAAGCATTTTACACACTATTATCTCCCCCTGAATTTCTCTATGGGGGTTGGCCATCTTTGTTTTTGACGGAAGTGCTTAAGTTTGACCTAGATAAAGTAATTAAAAATTTGGGCACACTTTTTTTATTCGGACCCCCTTTTTCAGTATATATCAGAAGAATTACTTTTTAAATTTCATTCAAGGGCACCAATAAGCCTTTTTACTATAGTAATAAAGGCTGTTTGGAAGGAAATTATTGATGTGTAAACTTGGCCGAATCACTCACAAACTGAATAA
>JAULBM010340832.1:0-11199 GCA_032357055.1 Geukensia granosissima
GCCACTTTACCCAGACACATTATTCTGACTCTGGGCCGACCAGTCTATGCTCTTACTCCTAAATGCTGCATGCTTAGGGGAGAAGCAGCATATACCAATTTTAATGTCTTTGGTTTGACCCGGCCTGGGATCTAACCCACGACCTTCCGCACTCGAGGCGAGCACGCTAACCATTACAAATTCAATTGTGAGAAAAATGATCCAAAATTTACAGTCCAAAACAGAGAAGAAATAACTTGAAGGCAAAATGGAAACAAAATAATTCTAGTTTGGACTCAACTAACTCTTTTAAACAACAGAAGCTGGGCCAGAGGCTTGAGCAGGCCAAACTGCTTTGGACAGGTCAGCAGCAGGAGTTTCAAAGATGGCACCAAGAGTCCTTGGCAAGTAAAAGAGACATGATTAGGTCTACATATGCAGTTGTGACCAACATCATTGAGTGCCAAAGCTATTATTTCAACACGAGTCAATAATTCCATTAAGGACAGTTGTTCAGCATGTCTGGCTAAGCACTAGTTAATTTTTAGGAAAAAGTTTTTCATTCTGTGCATATAATGTAACACACCTTAAAACCAATCCCCTGAATGTGAACCTAAGAAAAAAATTGTAAACATGGTATTATCAAAAAATCATTAATCTTTAAACTTCTTTACAAGGAAGATTTAACATTGAATAATAAATAAATTTAATGATCTGCTAATTCCTTGGCTCAACTTTATCTTCTTATTAAAGGAAAAACATGAATGGGTAGAAGTGTTAAGTTTTGGGGGTTAGCTTCAATTTATCTTGTTTGACGAACATGAAATGAAAAACTGAATGGCGAAGAGCGTGTCGTTACTCGAGAAAATATCAACAGGTACATAGGTGTTTTGCTATTATATCTTCACCTTTGTGGTTTTTAGACTTTGACTGTTTGTTTTCATTTTACTTGCCCTACTGTGAATCAGTTCAAACAAACAGGATATCTAAAACAGTCATACAGCCCACCTACGAAAATCCCTGTATCAGGTCTCCTAACTAAAATTCGGGTTGATAAACAACAACCAAGTTTAACAATCACAAAGCCAAAATTTATCTTTGGAAAACATTTAAAAGTAAAAAGTTTGTATTGATATCATTGCTAAAAGTTGGGTCAATTTCTGTTGTAGACAGATAGTAAAAGCTTTCTTTTTCTTTTCATGGTTTTTATAAAAAATATAAAGTGTTATACCTTTACTAATTATGGCAGTCTTAGCAAGCAAATGCTTTACAAAAAAGTATTTGGAAAAGTCAGTTTTTCTTCTTTGCTAATTCTTAGGTCAATGTGACATGCTTAGCATAAAAGGGAACAACTCTTACAAAATCTGAATTTTTAACCAAACTCAGACTTCTGGAAATAGGTTTTAGAAAAAAGGGGTATATTTAACATTGAATTGAATCTCAAGTATTTTAAGCAGTTTCTCTTTTTCGATATACAGTATTATTCGTATTAAGCACACAGGGTGCTTATTATAAAATTTAACCACCAGGTGCTTATTAGAATCAGCAAAATGAAGAATTATTCCAGTTTCTCTTCCTTACATTAAATGTCTCTTGATGTCAATTTGCTGTTTTCGGAAGTAATATTTTGTTTTCAATCTTACAATATGGTGAGTTTGCTAGGGTATTTAATCAAAATAAACAATGAGTGGGTGTAAAAGCCACAGGGGGCACTTTATATGAGGAATACAGTACATGTATGTGGTCTGGTAGTCTTGACATGTACCATGTATACATGAACTTTTTGTTTTATTGTTTGTACATATTTAGAACAAAAACAACTCAGATATGACATGAAAGACTGACCACAATCTAGTGCATTTTCATGTCACTATCAAAATTTGATTGCTATATTAAAATTCTGATGAGTCTAGCAATAAAATCTGTCTGACTTTACTCCACAGAAAACAATCCTATATGATTACCATATAATCATTTTGTCCTTATATTGGAGAAATCAAAGGTTGATTTCCCACAGCAAAATGACCTTAATTTGACCTTGTCATAATACTATCATTAAATATGATGGAGCATTGCAGATTTGTAATTGGCCATCCTTTTCCGGCAAAAATCTCATTCAAACCAATGCTTGCATCAATGCTTTCAGGCGATATTTTTGTCGAAGCAGTTCTTCATGCATGTAGACTGGCTGATTTCTAAAGTACACAAGGCTAATTTTTATCAAAATTTAATCGTTGAAAGAGGTTGCTTCAAGGGGCTGTTCCACCTAATCTCAAAATGAACACAATCTTATTTCCTAAGGCCATTGTCTGTCATATTTTTTACTTAAGTGACAACAAGTTTGATTTTATATTTTGGAAAGAATTGTATTGTGAAACTAATACCTTCCCTAGCGCCAAAAAATCTTGTATTATCCTTAAGACAGACAATGACCTATCTACTAAGTTAAAATCTTAATTAAAACATTGGTAATTGAGTCGACAATTCATAGAGTATTCTTTACATCAAAACATTTAAGGTTAACTTAATTTAAAGTGCTTATGTAATTGATATGGTGCAATCTTGCACACTTTTATGAATGGAGTGCAATTAAGGTGTGTTACGCCCAAACTTGTCTATGTTTTTTCATTGGGTGATCATATGAATGGAGATATTTATTTACATCGGTTGAGACATGCGGTCTGAGTAGTCCTTCACAAACCCTACAAGCTTGTAAGACGATAGTCCACAACGTAAACTGTCTTCTTACATGTCGGAATGAAAAAAACACACTTCCTTGAATGTTAAAGTACAAATGAACATGCTAACGCTTTTTTCCGTCATGTCCAAATTCCATGTCTTGATGTCCTTTTGCAAAAAAAGCATTCCAAAATTATTTTTAAACCATGTAAAATTGCTACTATGTTGTCAGATGAAAACTCACTGCTGACTGTTCATGTTTCATATCCCTAAACAAGAGGGCACAAAAGAATCCGTCTAGAAAGCACAATTTCAAAACATAAAAAACACCAGAACAAGACAACAATGATGTGTAAACACGACAGACACAAAAAACACCAGAACAAGAACATAGTTAACATGTTAACTCTACAAACAATATCATTTACGGGGGTACTCTGTAAAAATCATCTAATAGTTTTAATCAAGTTTCATTTTATATCAAAATTAATGCATCTCATTAATCAAAGTTTTTGATGATGAAATTATTATATATCTATTGAAATAAATATTTTTTATTATTTATTAGGTTTTATTTGTTTGGGGTGATTCAGGTCTAGTCACAACCAGTGGGATTTCACTCTTGTTAGATTCAAAGTTCTATTTTCCTCCATTTCTTACAGAAAATTAATATGGTCTCCTTGAAATTGGTATTGATATTTATACATGTACCCCAAAATCTCTCGTGCTATTAAACCTGGCTACAAATGGAAATTTGAGCGATCTTGAAAAAAATGTGCTTTCCCTGTCCCCACAAAGATGCCAAATATGACACCAACTGCCCAGCACAAAGGGTCATCAATGAACATACATTGTCATTTGTGTCTACTTTAAATATCTTTAAAGCAAAAAAGGTATATTATATACTAAAGGGACGAATTAAAGCTGGAACTGTAATAGTGTTTGTAAATTTCAAGTTACGAACACTGAAATAACAGCAATTGGCCTAAAAAATGATCAATACATCCCTAATTTTAGTATTAAATCTTTTAAACTGAAAGCCAGACGGTAGTAAAATTTTCAAATTATATTATAAACTTTGACGACTTATTGAAAATAGATAGAAAAATTTGTATATTTTGTTTCCTTTCCAAAAGACCATGACAGTAACAGACTATATCAATTTCCAACTGACTAAGATTAAGGTCATCTTTACAAAGGAAAACTGTTAAACCAAATACATTATGGGCTATAACTTGAAACAAAACAGTATCGAGTTACATTTTGTTGACTATTCGCTATATAAGGTTGTTTCCTAAAAGAGGTCAAAGCCAGTTCACTTAACAGGCATACACAGTCTGAGACCTAGGCTAATTGTACATTGTAATACCATTGTCACTGAATTTATACCTGCTTAAACTTCGTCAGCACAGGTAAAGCCAATAAAAAAGCCATACCAAAAACCCAATGTTCAGTGATGATTTGAAAATAAACACCAAAAACACTCAGATCATAAAAAGATACAAGATCATCCTGATCTTCATCCAAATAAATATTGGAACACCACATGCAAGGCAGATACAAAATCACTTTTCTAATGCAAATCAACATGGAAATCAATGATTGCTTTTCAAAAAAAAGTTCAAAAATGCCTTGATAATTTATCATAATGGACATTTTACATGTAGGTCAGGTGTTATGTTGTAGGTTAATTTATGGTCTTCAGTCACACCTTGACAATTTTGTGCATCTGCTCAGAAACAGTATGAAACCAATCTATCTTTCTTTTTATGCAAAATGTATTCTTCCACAATCTACAGCTGAACCTTTCATCAACCTTTCCAACCTCCCCAAGCTAAAATATCCCCTGTCGTAAAGAAATTTATAAGTGTAACAGCTTGCACATTCAATCTGATATTTATAGTGCATTTTCCTACTGAATATTCATAAATTAAAGTATTTCCTTAACATGACTGAAAAAAAAATGATATTAACCTTATGCTCAAATTTGCCTGATCATTCATAAAATTTTAACAAAATACCTACCGTAAACAAAACTTAATCTGTCACGGTAAGTTACATGTATCAATTTAATAAAGGAGAAAAATGGGTAGAAGAACTTGTAAAAATGTAGGTATTTTCTCTACCTTGCATTTGCCAACTTTTTTTACATCTCATTACAAATAAAGTTCACCTTTTGAAATTGTTTTGAAAACCAGCATGGAAGAGGCTTAACTTTCTCAAGACATCTCAAACTGATTTTTTTCTCATTCATTAGTAAAATCTAACATAGAGCAATAAAAGTATCTGATTTTGAGCATTTGCATAAAAATTCAGATTCAGATTATTTGTACAGGTTGTTGGTGTATGCATTTTTTGCTTAAAACACTGCATAAATCTAACATACTACAAATATTCATCTATACATACCATTGTGATCGATAGAGAACCTGCCAAGTCCACTTCCATCCCGAATGGAATAAATAACTGGATTTCGTTCCAGGGGATGTGCGTCTGGATCTGTTGCTTTCACTTGAAGAACAACTGAATTAATGGGCATATTTTCATTAATATATCCAATCTCAAAAAAATTTTTGAAAAATGGCGGTTCAAGATTTTCATTTACATCCATCACTTCTATATTTATAAAACATGCAGATTTTAATGGTGGGCTTCCACCATCCGAAACAAAAGCACTGATATTATAAACTTGTTTTGTTTGGAAATCTAACTGCTTAGCAATCCGTACCGTTCCAGTGGTTTCTTCAATTTCAAACATGCCATCAGATCCAAAACTTAACTTGTACAAAAGTTTCCCATTTTCCCCTGAATCAGGGTCCACTGCCTTTACTGTTGTAATCACTGACCCAATTGGCAAATCTTCACGAACCTTCAAGTCATAACTTTCTGGCACAAACTTCGGAATATTATCGTTTTCATCCATTATGTTTAAAGTTACTGTTGTTGTTGCAGACAATGAAGGTGAGCCCAGATCTCGCGCCAAAACAGGAATATGATAAACTTCATGTAATTCCCGATCTAATGGCTTCTTTACCGAAAGAATTCCATTGTCTGGATTTATATAAAATTCTGACATATCAGCTATAATTGAATAATGAATTTTACTATTTTCATCTTGATCTTTATCATCTGCAAAAACTTGCAAAATCGTGGCATTAAATCCAATACTCTCAGACACTTCAGTTTCATATTTGTCTTTTTCAAAGATTGGTGTGTTATCATTTACATCTTTAACCTGGATGGATATTGTCATATTTGCCGATTTTTTTAGTTCGAAGGGTGCTGAATCAGTAGCCATGATTTCTAGATCATATTTTGCAATACTTTCACGGTCAAGTGGTGCATTAACATACAAACTTCCATTATGCAGATCCAGTTTGAACTGGTCATAAAGATCACCATCAATAATAGCGTAGATCACCATTCCATTGTATCCCTGATCTGCATCATGAGCCACTATTCTCGTAAGAAATGTTCCAACAGCAGCCGACTCTAGAACATCTAAACTTCTGGCATTTGTCCTGTTAAAAACTGGAGCATAAACATTTTTGAGATTGAGAATCGGACTTTCGATGATTTGTTGGCTAATACCGTCATTGTTCAGACGAGATATTTGCATCAGTTTAGCTACTTCTTCCGAGGCATTAGTGGCGGTACACTTTACATTGGCATCAGAATTTGCTAAATGAAAATTCCCCTTATTATTTATCAAAGTAAGCTCAACTCGTACAGATTCTGAAGTAAAAATTCCATCTGTGGCAGTCAATACTATGATTCTTTTATCTTTTAGGTAGTCCTTTAAGGAACAGTTCAGAGACAGTAATCCAGTACTTTGAGTTAACTCGAAACAGCCATCTTCATTTCCTTCCTCAATATTGTATGATATGATGTTATTGTCGAAATCCACAGCAGTCACAACAACAACTGAAGTGTCTACTGGGGCATCTCTGGACAGGTACCCAGTACATGCTGATTTTTCAAATCTTGGTTTGTTGTCATTAATGTTTCGAAGATGAAAGTGTAAAGTAATGAAAGATTCCAATTTGAAAGGTTTTCCCCAATCTGATGCTACAACATTAACATGGTAATTTCTCTTCATGGTTTCATAATCTAAAATTTGTTTTGTTTTTACTTCTCCAGTGAAATGATCAATTTCGAAAGGAACGCTCTGTATGTTACTGATGGAGTAACTAACAACCCCGTTATCGCCTTGGTCGGGGTCACTAGCATGAATTTTGTAAATTACAGATCCAACTTTCAAATTTTCATCGAAAGAAATGTCAGTTTCCTTAATATCAAATTTTGGTGGGTTATCATTGCAATCAATTATTGTGATTGTTACATTAGTTTCAGATGTCTTTTTGCTGTTTTTTTCAGTTGCCAAAATGTTCAAAACAACTTCTGAGCTAAGCTCAGCATCTAAAATTCCTACTGTTCTTATCAAGCCAGTCAGTCTATTTATTGAAAACCAATTTTGATCATTTCCTGTTTGAATTTCATAGATAATGTCAGAATTTCTCCCAAAACTGTCTTTAGAAGCACTAACATGGATAACGGAAGTATCAATAGGCACAGATTCTTCAATTGATGCACTGTACGAGTTAGATGCAAATTTTGGAATTCTATTTTGGATATTGTCAATGTTAATTTTTATTTCAGTTGACGAACTTTTTGGCAGGTCACCGGTATCTGTTGCCTCTATTGTCAATACGAACTCAAACACAGCATCCTCCTTGTCAATCACAGAATTTTTCAAGATAAGTAAATATTCATCTGATATGGCACTTTTCATTATTTTAAAATTGTTAAATTGATCACCTGACACGATTCTAACACTTTTAATAAGTCCATTTGTGCTGACGTCTGGGTCAGTCACAGTCAATATGGCAAATGTTGTTCCCGCGATGTTTTTCATGTGATGATAAGGTAGTGATTTAACAGTAATTTTTGGAGCAAAGAAATTTGCTGGTTGAACTGTTATACGAACTAAAGCTTTCCTCAAGTCACCATTTCTCAATTTTTTTGGTCCCCTATCTTGTGCCTCAACTTCTAATTCAAATTTTGATTGGACCATATAATTTAACTGTTTTGTCACTGATATTACACCACTTGTAGGATGAATCGCAAAATAGTCAATAGGTTTTATAAAACTAAAATAGATTTCTGCATTTATACCAATATCTCCATCATATGCCGACACTTTTGCAATACTGGAATGTAAGGGTGCATCTTCACGAACTACCACCTCATAAGTATCCTTATCGAACAAAGGATCTAGGTCATTTTCATCCAGAACATTTATAATGAGATCACATGTTGAAGTTTTTGTTATACCAGGCTCAATTTTACCTATAGCTTTAATTTTTAAATGGTAGTGACTATTTAGTTCTCTGTTTAGTATTCCATGGCTACTAGTCAATGTCCGCACTCGAAGGAAATAAAAATCTCCAACACGGTATTCCTCAGCTTTGAACACATTAAGATTATCTCCATCAAATATTTTATAATTCACCGAGAGCCATGGGTTTGAGACATAAATACCCATTTTTTGTGAGGACTTAACATAAGTCTTCCCAGGTGCCTTCTCGTATATGGTGGCATTGTAGATGTCACGAGTGAAGTTGAAATTGTCAGTCAACACCAATGCAGAGCTTGAAGAGACCAATTGGAAAACAACCAACAACAAACTCCAGGCATACATTGAGGTGTCATGGTCCAACTTCCACCATCCCCCCTTGTTTCTCTCCCCCATTGTCACATATCTGAAAAGAAAAGAAAAGGCAAGTTAGCTAAACATTCTAAAAGGATATATAGCAAAGATAAATTTCAAGAAAAAAAACTGTCAAGAACCATATTTTAAAATTATAGTGACTACCGCCATAGAATTTAAGTTGTGATGATCCCAACAGACAATGGTGAGTCAATACATCACCTAGATCCGTAACAACATGACAAAAATGTGAAATGTTCTCAGGGACTTTTTGTCATTTAGAAAATTTACCCAAACTTGCTTCTTCAACTGCATCATAAATTTCCATCACTGTCCAATGATTAATAATTTTTTTAATTTATGTTTTCCTAACTTAAAAAGAAGGTCAGTGTCGAGGCATCAAAAGGGGAAAAAAATTTGATAATATTCAGGTAAGAGCAGTATTATTTTAGGTATACATGATTTTTTTATTTTTGGTGATTTAGAGCTTTTTACAAGAAGTGGTATACAACCCTTTTTGAAGGCCTTCTGGAGAACTCTGAATTTGTAAATTCCCACTGTTTTCCTTGTGGTTGGAGTGCAGTCTCTCTGACATTTACCCCATATCTTTTCATTTTCATATTTTTCATATGAAAAGTACATTTTATTATACTTGATCATACTTGGTCTATAATACTAAACAACTGGTAAATGACGTAAATAGTGAAACCTAAAACAGAGTGTAAGGTATTGCTAGATAATATACATGTTGTTTAATTTGAATAAAGACCAGTTTAAGGGGGTTAACATTTCTGTTAGGGTCAGGTTACCCTGATCAAATTTTTCAATAGGTAGTAGAGAACATATTAAGCATAAGTGTTAAATACAACCAACTTATATTACACTTTACAGTCAGGTGAAAAGGAAAATTTTTGTCTAGACATATTCTGTACAACACTTTTCTTGACTAAAAAATGGTAGCTAATTTCAAGCTCCTTAAGGGAGTAGACCTATGTAAAGGGACATAACTTTTGACAATCTTTGGTATGTTTATGTCAAGCATTTTTATATATCTAATGTAGGCATCTTATTAACAAAGATTAATTTTGATCTGTATCAACTGAATGCTTAAAAAACTGTTTATGTAACAAAATAATATCAACACATTACTGATTTCAAGAGTTATCTCCCTCAACCCAGGTCTACCACCTTAATGGAGCAGTAAGGATTGTATTAAGTGTTCTAAGATTCTTCAGAAATTGAGGTTTCGCAGGAAAAATCCATATAAAATCAACTTCCCAAGAGCAAATGACTGCTTTCATAAAAAAATCTATACAGCATATCAAGTTTTCAACTTATCAAAAGAAAGTATAACTAACTTGTAAGTACCTAACTTTCCCTGAACCAAATTTGTCTTGCCCCGGGTAACAGGAAGTAGGAATCCTAGTACACTGTTGTTGGTGTCCAACTTACACATGTACATCCTTAATTTACAGAATTTATGTCATTAAAGGCATGTAAGTGTGTAAACTCCTATGAACAATGACATAAACCACATAGTAAGTTTTTTATGTTTCCCTAAATAAAACTCCATGTTAACATACATGTAAATAAGATTCAAAGCGATTTTATTATCAAAACAAAATCAATCATCATCTCTATCTTTTGTTTATTTATCAAATAATATTTTTATACTTTAATGAAACCCCAAGCATTCAAACCAAGATAATCAGCAGGAATGTGGTTTAATATCTTAATTATTAGTTCATTTTTTTTACTTATTAGGCATTTAAAACATTAGATCAATATATCAGTGCTGAAATGCATGGATTTTTTTTCAATAAATCTTAAATCAACCTGTCAATCAACTATTTGGTATTTTTCATTTCTCTGGATTTGTAAGAGTTGTCTCACAGAGGTGGCAATATAACAGGGGTGAATTGAACATAGGTTTGCACAATAATTCTACAGGGTCCATTTTAGAGAGGTTCATTGTTTGCTGTTTTATTATCTCACTAAAGGAGCATGTACTTGACTGTGTTGACAGTGGCCAATCAAAAATTTCCAAAAAAGGGGAATTCCAGCAACAAAGCTTGATCATATAATGGGGCCATGACATATATTTCATTATTTTGTCAAAAACACAAAACTGTTTACAATAGTTTCCTGAAAAAGGAGACCCATCCACTCTGCAACCCATTGGAACCTTTTAGATCCACCCCTTCTTCCAATAATGTTTTCTACTCAAATGGGTGTGACATATTTTAATGTTTGGACACAGTCAGAGGTTCAGGCTGGTGTCTTTTAGTGGCCATCTCACACAAACAGTCAAGAATGGACACTGGGCTCTTGAAACTGGAAATATGTCAAGTTGGACACTTTGAAGGAATTATGTGATATTTTCTCCAATCATCTGCTGAGAGCATCTGAACACAAGTGCGGAGGACATCATACTCTAGTTTAAGGAAATGTGAAAATTGGAAAAGAATTGAGAATTTAAGTAACATAATACATGATTGTCAATCTCAATAAAATTGTTCACTGCATTCTAAAACCAAAATCTGAAAACACCCAATTTTATTTTCTGTAAGTTCTAACGACCTTTAACAATGTATGTCAGCCAATAAAATCTCTGCTCCAAGAGGTTAGAAGCTCTATAGTCATATGAAATATCCTAAAGATTTCAAAAATGTCTTCAGAACAGAAAGTATAAACGAGTTTCATCAGATCTTGGTTTGAGAATGTAATGAGCAATTTTAGTAAGATCTTATTTTAAGCAGATTGGCATGTTTGTTAAAATAATACTTACCACTGCACCGCAGACTAAAGCAAAATGAATTATGGGATCTAAT
>JAULBM010340843.1:0-12592 GCA_032357055.1 Geukensia granosissima
GACAAGATTCTTGTCATTGTGAAAGGGCTGAATGCAGGGAAATTATCCACGGAGTCTGAAAGCGGAGCGGATATGACACTGAAACGGAGGATGGCGATGGGGTTGAATGATAAACATCATGGTAAGGCGGAGACACGCGTAGAAAAACATAAAACATTTGTAGCATATATCCTCTATATTCAAGCTACATGAACTATTCACATCTTTAATGTATTTTACATAAAACCAAATTTTCTATCTTACACGACGTACAGGCACGTTACTGACTTATCTTTAATAGAAAGATAAGAACATGGCAAAATCGGGTCTTTAGAGTGAAAGATAATACCGAGAGCTTCATTATGTGGTTCTCTAGTAAGTATCTATGATGATATCTATTACAGTATTATGTATGAATGTGTGTTCCGCATGTTCTGGTTTTAAAATCATTCAGGCAATGTACAAAGTCATAAGACAGTCGCATGATCATTGCTACATGCAGTATTTGGATCGGAAAATGCATCCTTAAATGAATATGCTGATACCACGTTTTTAAAAATCAGTTTAAATGGACAAAATAGTTCTATGCCTAAAGATAAGTCACAAACTTTCACCAGTATGAATGCTAAAAAGTGCCAGTCTGAGAAACATTTGTCCTGTTTCAATCTCTTTATATTCAATGGAATAGATTTATCTTTAAATAGCAAAATAATAATAAACGGACCTTTGCGAAATTTCTTTTATTTATTAATATACAACGAAAGTATCCAAGAGTTGTAAGACTGTCGGCCTGAATAAAACATCCGTTTCACAGATGAAGACAGATCTTTCCCTGGGAAGTTGCGGAATAAACTTAAGCTGTTTACTTTTTCTGTTTCTGCGTGATGGTTGTGATCCCATGAAACCTTCCATTTACCCTGAAATTAATAATATCGTGTTGGAAAATGAACAATGCGGCGGATGTCTTTAAAGAAACAGGAACTAATGTACAGCAAACTAAATTTGCCACGACTTTAGACAAAATATATCGAAAGTTCAGCTATGAAGTATGTCATATTATATTTCGTTGGAATTTTTACTTCTAACTCATCCTGCAGTTAAAATTTCAGATTTCCTCAGCACAGAAAAAATTTACATTACCCCTCTATGTTAATTTTTTGATATTGAAAAGATCTGTCTGAAAATGGCATGTTTTCATAGATAAATTTTGCGCTTCAGGTTTATAGCTAGAATAAAATTCAACTATATTATTAAAATTTAATTTTTTATCTGTCATAATACCCTAAAAAATTAAACTTTTATCAAGTCTTGTTACCCAGGAACATTAGTTGATTGAACCCACAAAATGAAGAAAATTTACGAAGTCGAAAAGTTAACATTACACCATATTGGGAAATTTTTTTATTTCAAGATAAAATGAATTTTTAACTACAGCTTCAGATGAGGCAAAAAAATTAGAATTCCAACGATATATAATATATATTTCATTGTAAAACTTTTGATACAGATTCACTTTTGTTGTGGCAAATTTCGTTTGGCTACTATAATTACTAACGTATGGTTTTTTTTCTTTGGTTGGATCCGCATTGTTCATAGTTTTGTGTTTTAGTTTTATATGTTTATATGCATATATGTCATGTTCCTTCTTATCCGTGTTCTCGGGATTGCCGTGTTTGTTGTCGATTTTAACTTTTTGTCTGCCCTTCGGTCTTTTTCGCTTCCTCTCTCATGATTACCGTGTCATGTGTAAGATATTTTAACATTGAAGGTATCCGACATAACTATGATGACAAAACACATTTCTCTTGAGACTGTACAATCGTTTAGGCTTTACAATCGACCAATACGTCTCTCTTTTTTATTGTATTTCGAAATAGTCGTCTTCGATTTTTTAATCGAATTCACTTACTGTAAAAAAGTCTAAAATGAATTATCATTAGATAATTGCCATCATCATGTTTATCTTTGTTTCGTTGTTCAACCTAGAAAGGAATGTATTCTTACCAGTAAATATTCGGCTTTTGTATTTTATCAAACTGACTCAAATTCAGTCCTCTGCACAATTCAGTCATGAACACATTTACAACATTTTTTAAACCGAGGAAGGAAGGCAATATTAATGTTGAAGCGAGACCGTTCTTTGAAATGCATTTTAATGTTCGCTTGAAAGACGGGTTTTTACCTTAAATTATATTTAGTGCTACGGTTTCTCTATATGAATATTCATTCCATTTATCTCAACAGATTCCCATATTTAACAAAACCTTGTATGAATTCTTTTTATATATACAGACATTTTTCATAGAGATTTTTTGTATTTCAGCAGTCATCGTGTTTCTAGCACTTGCAGTAGTACAATATGTACAAGGAGAAGAATGTGGTGATATTGATACGCCTTTGTGTGATTTGATGAAGAGCAGAAAACCGGAAATGTGTGGAGATCCTTGCATGAATAAGTTTTGCAAACGTTCTTGTGGACTATGCGGTATCTATATTGCATATTGTTTTGATGTTGTATTAGGCTAGTGATTATCTTGATATATTTTCTTGCCATTGGCAATGCAAAACAATTAGCTTTTTATCCGAAATTAAAGATTTTGCGGTCATATTTTGATAGGTAGGTGTCCGTTTAATAACTTTTATTCTAATATTTGGATTCTTATAAAATTCAAACATAATGATACTTACAACTGTATATAAAATACAGGTTGAGATGATCTTTTGGTGATGTAGCCCCACTCTATTTTTAAGGAGGGACCAAATGAGAATTTTTTTATTTCAAAGGTACCTTAGTTTTTGTTCGATTTTGAAGGGTTTTTTTATATACTTTGTTTGTTTGTTTGTTTATACTCAATGACAAAGGAGAACAAGCTCCATGCGCTCTGACCTATCTGTTACCGCGATATACGAGGCAAAAAAATTTCCACTACCAAATTTTGGAAACTTTTGAAACTCAAATACGAATTTTGATTCTTATATATAAAAGGTAAAAAAAAAAGTTTTTGAAAATAGAAATTTTATTTTAACATCCGATTTTATGGTTTTTTTTTAATTTAATATCTCAATGAGAGTTTTTCGTATTATGTAAACACATTTTCTGTATCTCGTATTACTGTCGAGATAAAAGGGATCAAAGTTGGCACAAAATTCAATTTCGCATGATTTGAACTTTTCATCTGGCTTTGATTGAGGTTCCAAATTATTCCTTATGAGCAATGTAACATAAGTTTACTGTCATATTACTATGCTCAGCACATTAATATTTCCAGCAAAATACTGTGTCCACACTTACAGAAATGTTCATTTGTTACACATGTCATCATAATGAAATCATATCATGCTGCACTTGCGAAGCACTTCAGTTCGCAGACTTTGCGTTATATTACATGGGCATCTGCATTATATATATTAATCTGTTCTTTACATTCAAGATCAAACGTGGTATCATCTGAAAGAATAACTTACTATGCAATATAAAATGAGTATAATTTCTTCCGCAGTATCAGACCTTACTGTTTCATTAAGGGGTTTGTTTAGCCCGAGCTTCTTTTCTTTTTGTCTTCATTCTGTCTTTTTAGGTATATAGTTGAAGCAATACACTTTTGCATTAAATGAAATGACGTATCCGTGTTTGAGACACTGGCTAATAATAAGATGCTTGAAATCTAGATTGTTACTTGTTCTTGGATATAAGTTTCGAGGAGTTGAATTGTATTTATTTTATAAAATGGACACGGTATGAAATGACTTCCAGGCTTAACAAACTACAGTTATCTGGCTAAATTAATGCTGGAAATATGTTATTTATGTAAAAGCTTATTTTCAGTTAATTTTTGTTATATTTTCAATTGGTAGGAACTTTTTATTTAAATTACATGTATCATTATCTATTTGGTTTTTCCAGCTCTTCAGTGTTACAACTGTGTTGACATCGATGATGTTTCTAACTGTACAACTGTGACTACCTGTCAAGACAACACTGACGTATGTTATAACAAATAGCCCTTATTATTCGTCAATAAATTGTTAAGTAGAAATTCCTGCAAAATCATTAGTGAAGTGATACATTGTGTGGAAAAACCCACCAATCTGTAGTTAATTTTTCAGACTTCATAGCTCATATCATAACACGATTACAGCTGTTTATCAGCCAGGATTGTACTGAGAAAATCATACAATTATATCTCTAAGGAATCAACTAAAGCAAGAACGATAACTCTGGCAAGTCGGGTGAAGTATATCCATGTGTCTTGCAAATTTACAATCGATGTAATTTTTATCTGAAGAGTACACAGATCAATTGGCAATCAAAGGCTGGTTATGTATTCAGGAACAGTCTTTGACTTTAAAACAAGTTTATGTTTTGAGGGTTTTTGATATGAATGAGTCACCTCCTGCATTTTTTTTATATAGACTGGGAACCGCCTCGTTGGTGTAATGGTTAGCGTGCTCGCATCGAGTGCGGAAGGTCATGGGTTCGATCCCTGGTCGGGTCAAACCAAAGACATTAAAATTGGTATATGCTGCTTTTCCACTTAGCACGCAGTATTTAGGAGTAAGAGCAAAGACTGGTCAGCCCAGAGTCAGAATAATGTGTCTGGGTAAAGTCACGTCTTCCTACGGACTGTTGCTTTCGTGAGCTAGCACGTTATAAATCCGACTCAGCGTGTCGGTCTAGTACAAAGCAGGGTTCATTCATCATCACTCATCATTAAAATGCTCTCTTCCTGAATAGGCATGAAATATTTGACACTGGACGTTAAGCAATCATTCATTATATAGACTGGTGTTAAAATAATAACATAAATCAAAGTGAAAATGATTTCATTTCTCCTTCTTAATTTCAAACGTCTCTGCAAATCCTGCCAAATGGTTTCCGAGATTTAATAATGATAATATAATATAATATAATGATGTCAATTACCAAATTAAGCATTCAATATTAAAAACCAATAAGAACTGTTATTAACTTGGTTCTTTCTGTTCGGAAGTTGAATTATAAAAATAAGGAGATGTGCCATGATGTCAGTCAGACAGCCACCAACAAAATGACAGCAGAATTTAAACTTCTGCAGGTCCCATTACGGCCTTCAACAATGAACCATAGTCAATACCATAACGGAAGCTGTAAAAGGCACCTAAATACAAAATGTGAAACTATACATAAAACACGACAATCAACCTAATATTTTCCAAAAATGGTGAACAAATAACAATAGATGACTTATTAAAACGACTACCAATGTACTACAGTATGTGGCAGAGTTTAAGTGGTTTATGAGCACTCAACCCTCCCCCTTTAACAGTGGGATTAGTGACAAAATAAAAAACAGATATACTAACACCAAAACCCCATTGGTGCACTTAAATCTTTCACACTTGAGATCGAAACTGAAAAACAATAACAAATACAATTAAAACTTAATACAAGATACAACAAAAGTATCGACCTCAAAAGTGTGCTTGCAGTTGTTGGCTGCTAGTTAAAATCCCAAAAGCAACCGATCAGGAAACAAAGTTTCCTTTCACTATGGTGTCAATATAAACACGTCCAATCGGATTAGTGTTTTAATATCATAAGAAGTCAAAGAAAACATGGGTTGTGCAAAAGGCAATATAAAATATAAATAGTCAGGAAGTAGAAAATGTTATAGCAAGTAGAAACTGTTAAGTTCCCTATTAAGCTATTAACAAGAAGGTCAACATCAGCACCAATGAAAACCATATTTAAAGAGTTAATAGTAAGGCTGTAACGATATCCTTTACGGATAAGTTTATTAAGATGAATTTTAAGACTATGTGGATTTTGTTTAAATTTCCGAGCTTTATTTTCCACGTTTCCGTAAAAAAGAAGAATGTGATATCCCATGTTTTATAAGATGATTACAACAACACCCAAATTTTGTTTTCTACGTTATTGTGATTTTAAACTGAACAGTGTTTGACTAACTTTCTGTGTTTTTAAAGTATTGCTTTACGGCCCAGACTTTTACTACACATTTTACTGAGGCTTACAGGCTGGGTTGTGGCAGTAGACAGGTAAGTGTAATGCAGTATGATTGACGATAAATAATATTATACGTCTATATCATCAACAAGAAAAGATATTTAAATTAGTAGGCTGTGTCATCAGTGTTTTAGAATTTTGTTAGGTGGAAATTGTTTACATATACCTTTTAAATCAAATAAAATATTTTTAGTAAAGATCGCGTTTTCACATGTACACTGTAAGTCAGAAATTTTAATGACCTTTATTTGATGACCTTCGTTTTAACTCTTAACAAACATGTTAATTCGTAAAAATGAACGGGTGTTATAATGATCTTGATAAAAATATTTTTGTCTGTCTCTATAGCATGTGTGTCCGTCATTATTTGTATTCCTTTTTGTATGATCATTGTATAATTTAGAGAATGTATTTGACTAAATGTGGTATACATTTTACTTAAAGACATGTCTGCAATATACTACAAAGAGAAGTAATGCTGATGCCGGATGTTGTAACAGAGACAAGTGTAACAACAAACCACCAGTACTTCTTTCCCTTACTCTGCCAACAAACTACAGCACAGTCAGTAAGTCGTTAAATGAAACAGATTATGATTTTTGCTGTTATATGTTTAGAAAAGAACAGCGTTTCAACTTCCTGGCCTTTAATTGAATGAAGGAAAAACTCGATCATAAAAAATATAGCTGATAGAAATAAAATTCAGGGGTTAGCATATTGTTTTCGCGGCACAAAACAGTATGTTCAAAAGCATAGTGAATTCTTTGTTATCAAAATTTACTTTTAAGGATAATGCTTAAAAAATACTAAGCTGTAAGATCAAGAAAAATTGAATTAAATAAACATCTCTGTGATTACCACAAAAACTTTTATCAAGTTAGATAAAGTTCATATCTAAATTTTAATGAAGAATACGAAGGTAAGTTTGCAAACTTGAATCAGAAATTATACATTTTTACACATGTACAAAGAGAATGTGTAGTGAAAGAGAAACGATCTATCTTTTATCTGATTTTAAATTGATTGATTGATTGAATGGTGCTTATGGTCAAGCGGCAAATATCTCATGTATATTTAGCCGAGAACATATTAATGGTGAGCATTGATGAATGGACCCTGCTTTGTACTAGACCGACACTCTGAGCTGGATTTGTAACGTTATAGCTCACAAAAGCAACATTCCGCAAGAAGACATGCCAATTTACCAAAACACATTATCCTGACTCTGGTCCAACCAGTCTTTGCTCTTACTCCTAATTGCTGCGTGCTTAGAGGTGAAGCAGCAAATACATATTTTAAGTCTTTGGTTTGACCCGGGTGGGGATAGAACCCACGACCTTCCGAACTCGAGGCGAACACGCGTACAATTACACCACCGAGGTGGTTTCTAATTTTTAAGTCCATGACGGACTTATTTCCTTTACCAAATTAAAACCTGTAACTAAATCTGGAATTATAAAAATACTCAATATAATGAACGAGGTTTTATACCCTCAGAATAAACAATGTACATTTGTAATCAAACAATAAACTGCAATTGACGTATTCTTGTGCATGTTACTCATATTCATCTATCATATTGTTGTATTAATATTATTTTATATATTATGTGCTAACGATTATCAAATATTATAGACAAATATGTAACATAATAATTTAGATTAATAATGACGCAATTGTGACTTATATTCATTTAGCACCAAGTCCAGATCCTAGTATCTGTATGAACATGGACGACGAGGTGTGTACACGCCTGGCTCTTCTGGTAAAAGATCCATGTTCCGATGACTGCATTAGTTCCAAGATTTGTCCACATATGTGCCGGAAATGCTGCAAGTATAAATTTCACCTTATTTCATTTTGTATCGAACTACCATAACTTTGTTTTTGTTTAGAACACCTTAAGTAACTACACGTAGGGTCGCCTGCAATTTTGTTTAAATATTGAGTTTTTCTTGCCCCTGCCTTTAGGCGAAGGTGGCATTAAGTATTACTCTAACCCGTCTGTCCATACGTCTGAAGTATATATATCAGGGTGTGTTGTACCTTGTCTCTACCTTTCTGGTCCGTCCAATGTTTATTTCCTTTTACCGGAGTGGGTATCCGTGTCTCATGGACACATTTTCTCTATGTTGTTTTGTAGAGCATCTATTTTGTATTTGACTTCAATGCTTAATTGTTTATTTGGACAAAACACTCAAAGTATTTTGACAATGTGCTCTCGAAAATGTCATTTAATTTGATTTGCTTAATTTTCAGAAGTTTGACTGATTTAGATAAATATAATCGTAAAGATGGTTTTTACTGACAATATTTTTTAATGTTCTTGCGATAGCTGCTGCTGTTGAGTATTACAGTCATTCCATATTTTCCATTTTTAATTAATATGTTAGCTATAACAAAGGTTTTGGTTGTGAATTCCGTAGTGGAAATTAATATTTTGTGTCTGTCTTTTTCATCTATCTGTACGTTTGCCAAAAGGTTTTGAAAGATAAAGGAAAACAATGAGACGACTACCTCCTGACGATTTTCGCAAGAGAGTAAAAAATGTTTCGAAGAATTAAATTTCCAATTTACATTTTAATTAATTAATAATGTTGATCTTAAACATTAAAATTATATAGTCTACTGTCTGGACTGCAATGAAGTTGAGCATCCTGACAACTGTACTGTAACAACAGCTTGTGGAGGTGATAAGGTTTGTAAAATAATCTGAATACCATTTGATATCTTTTGTATACATTATATATTGTTTTCCCTAAAGAAACACTAATCCTTTGAAAAAATAATGTTTTATGATAAAAATCAATGAAATGTATGAGGCAACTCTGCCGCAACTTCGAATCCGGCGAAACCTATAGAAAAAATTCAATAATCCAAACATAGCTTTTCCCTTTCAACATTGACAAGGGAAGAGACACTGATTTTTTCTCCTAATTTTGGTAACTTACAATTAAAACTTCCCAACGAGTGGTCGAAGAAAAAGTTTTAGAAAACCAAAACAATAAAAAACGAACTATAAAATTAAACAGACTTTCACCCAACACAAGAGAGTAAAAGAATTACAATACAAATACTAAACAAAAATACATGCAAATAGACAATACCTCTCTTATGAATACGCACAGTTACTGAAAGTTCATGATATTTCCGATGATATGACATCAAGCTTTTTAACGCTTAATGTCCGACGTGATACACGTATACTGAGGAATATCCAATATTTTAATTTCCTACCCTATGGTTGTATAACTTGCTGTAAATCTCGTATAAAAAGCTAATGCAATTAGGAGGATCTATCAAGAGTGAGAAGGATATATCAAGAGATCATCCGAACTTTCCATCCAGTAATTTACAGCATGTTTGACATCATGTTTTTTTGTTTCGGCCATTTTCCGAAAAAGTTTTATTTGATCTTTTATTTCATATTTCATTTTTAATCCAGGCACGAATTTGTACAAAAAGGGTTTGAAAAGCACAACCAAGAATCAGAAATTTAACCTACCTATATTATGTGAGATTATATAATAATTAGTTTATTTGACTAAAAGACCCAAATGATGCATGTATGACTATACCCGTTAAACGAAATCGGGGTGTCGTATATTCGTTTATACTAATTTAGAATACACCATTTTGTAGTGATATAGAATGGGTATTTTCATTTTTGTTCTATATTATGTCCATGGACAGTCGTATTGGGTCGAGGATAGCTGTATTGGGCCGAGGCAACGCCGAGGGTGCCTCGGCCCAATACAGCTATGCGAGACCCAATACGACTTGTCCGAGGACATAATACAGTACCAATGTGGCAATATCCATTCTATGACACCTTTATTAACTATTAATGTAGTTTTTTTAATTTGTTAATTTTCTTACTATATCTACTCGTTTCATTATTATTATTTGAATTCAAAGATTTCAATAAAACAAAATTCAATTTTGAACTTTTTTGTATTTCCACAACAAAAGAATGCAAATGTACAAACTCATTATGCTGACAACCGGAAATAGAATATCCATATTGAGCCTGGCCATATTGGGCCTGTTGTTCCATATTGAGCCTGATTTTCCATATTGAGCCTGATTTTCCGTATTGAGTTTGTTTTGTCAAGATTTGTCTAATTGTTACTCTTTATTGTCTCTGGACATCTAATATTGAATATTTTACATAACTAGTTAATACTACTGCATATAAATGAATTAAATGAGAATTCACAGATAAATATCAAGACTTTTTTCTCGCACAAAGTTGGGAGAATTAAAAGTAAATTGATAATATTATTGATAATTTTGTAATTGATGAATAATTATAAATTAGCTATCGGAATTTCAACGCTGAGGTATTGTAAAATATAATTCCAGCTCGACATAATATGAAGGTTTGGGCTCATTCGCTACTTTCACTTGCCGTAAAGCTTCATATTCTGGCACATGGGATGATATTTTACAATATCAAGCCATTAAAATCCCGATAACAATGCATATCAAATAGAGATAACTAAGAATTTAAAATTATCTGTATCTTATTAAAATGTATCAGTAAGTTAAATTAAACAGGACGAGTTGCAGTTTTGTTTCGCTTATATGTTAAACACTAATTTAAGTTTTATTTTGCAGGAATGTTACGGCCTTGAGAAACTTGGCTCCAACTTACTTCCAGCAGTGCAACTTGGTTGCATTGACAGTAAGGTATAAGACGTGAAGTATTTGATCTAATTATGATTACTACATCTATATTAAACAAAGATTTTGTCAATTGGAACAAAGAAATATATACATCTTTGGTTCACCTTTGTTTTGTTAAAAAAATGACAAACGCAGGTACAAATTATTAGGTATAGAAAGGGAAAAACCTCAGTTTGGTCTGATTCCAAGAAAAATACTTTGAAGATAACATTTGCAGAATGATAGATTTATTGATTAACAACATTTTTGTATTGTTTGCCGGGCGTTTGTATCAACAGACTGTCGACATTCCCATGGGACCAACTGTGCACCACTTCTTGTCGAATTATCCCTTTAATCGTATGAAGCTGACTTTATACAGAGCCTTTTCAGACAAAAGAGAAAAAGTTGATTTTCCATTGTAAATTTTCGTTTATGTCTAACGTCATTCCAGCCGCAACTGCAACTGTTTAGTTTTAAGCATATAATAGTTGATATATTTATCTCTTATTTAATGTGAAAAGTAAAGGTTAAAATATGCATTAAATATTTAATAACTCTGTTCATGCATACAGAAATGATACTTGGTAGCGCCTAAGCGTTGTGTTGAAGCATTTGTAACCTCAGCTTGCTGCTCTTTATTCTTCATTCTTATTGCGCATATCTGAGAGTCAAGTGTGGTTTTGAAGATAAAAAGCTAGAATAAAACGTGGATCACTTGAATTTCAGATTGTGTCTGTACTTAACGAGCTTTATAAGTAATGTACAGGTTAAATCTTTTCCGTTTTCCTTTTAAAAGTTTGTCAAAGAAAACAGTTTGACACGGGACGAACATTTTGTATTTCATTTGTTCTTCTACTTAAATTTTGATATCATTTGTGGGTTTTTCGTGTTTATTGCATAAACACTGTCTATGTAGCAAGAAATCTATATATTTTAATAGCTCTGCCAAACATTACAATCACCAGACAGTCACATTTTTGGAAGGCGAGATTTCTCCTTCAAAGGAAATTGTTGTATAGGAGATAAGTGTAATGGTAGCCCTGTAACAACTACAACAGCTTCAACAACCACGACAACTCCGGCGCCACTTTCACAAAGTGAGTTTGCATAAGAAGACTGTAGCGCATTTTCCAACAAAAACGATGTGTACACTTTAACAATTTTAAACTGTATCGGAAGACGTTAATACTGTGTCTACTAGTATACACATAATGCCTAAGGAACTTGCAGTTTTTATATGCTTTGTTTGGTTGTTGTTGAAGTTGTTTTATTCCCCAGGATTCGAAATAAAAAGGTGTCGTGTGGCAACGAGGTTGAAATACAATAGCTATCATCTGGATTTTCATCTAGGCCAAAAAGCCATTTGAGGTGTTTCCACCCCTTTGCGTCTGTTAACAATTACAAAAAAACATCTTTTCCTCTGAACGCACAATATTTAGCTCACCTGGCCTAAAAGGCCATGTGAGCTTTTCTATTCACTCTGCGTCCGTCGTCGTCGTCGTATGTCGTCGTCGTAAACTTTTTACATTTTCATCAACTCCTCTGAAACCGCTATGCCAATTTTAACCAAACTTTAGTGGAAGGTTTCTATGATAGTCCTCTTTATAATTTGTGTTCGGTTTTGCGGGGGCACCATCCAGTATGGCCGCCATGGCTCGACATAGTTTAACATTGGACCCTATGGGAATATTACATTTTCGACAGCTCCTCTTAAACCACTGAGCCAATTTTAACAAAACTTTAGTGGAATCTTCATTTGATGGTCCTCATTTAAAATTGTGTTCGGTTTTGCCGGGCACCATCTAATATAGCCGCCATGGCGCGACATAGTTAAACATTGGACCCTATGAGAATTTACCATTTTCGTCAACTCCTCTGAAACCGCTGAGCCAATTTTAACCAAACTTTAGTGGAATCTTCATTGGATGGTCCTCT
>JAULBM010340854.1:0-12591 GCA_032357055.1 Geukensia granosissima
CACAAACCAAGTCTGATGATCCGCAGTCATGTTTTACCAGAACTAATGTCGGACCTCAAACTTAATTGAAATCATTCTACCATTAAATATAGGTCATGTGACCTCAATTTTTGGTGTAGTGAACGGTCGTGACCTCATGCATCTGCATACCAAGTAATATGATTGTAGGTATTGTAAATCAAAAGATCTGGATGTGGACGCGGACGCGGACGCACACGAGGACATGGACGCCGAGGGAACTCCAATAGTCCCCTTCTACTTCGTAGAGGCGAACTAAAAACATGACAACCATAGCTGAACTTTCTGAGTTTAATATAGGAAAATATTGGAAATTGAATTTTTGGTTTTTATTTTGTAGTACATTTGTGTACATTTCATATCTTTTCTTGTATTTTGAACTAACTTCATACAATTTGATTTCACAATGTAGAAATATCAATAGTGCAGTGGCTACACCAAACAGGTGTCATTGGTGAATGTCATCGTTGCCATTGGCATTGGACGGTATTTGGTGGTTTCGCCCTTTGTTATTGTTTTCCCTGGGTTGTTTCCCATGAGTAGTTTTGTCCCATTTAGTGAGTGGTTTTGCCCTATATAATGTTACATAAATACATGTACGGTATTATCAAGTCATTAAAATAATGATACATGTAAATAATAATTGTTTTTAAGTTGTCGGACGATATGGAATTAATTTAAAGTCGAAAAAATATTCCCTTTAAAATGACTCAAAGCATATATGACAAAGCATATATGGCAAGAATTTAATCCAACAAAATATAATAAACAAACAATCAAATATATTTATTGTCAATCAAGACGCCCAGGATTGAGCTGATAAATCAATACAAAATTTAGATACAATGATTTGGCTGATTGAATTATTCAAACATATATATAACTATGCACAATTGACAGAAACAGAAAAGAAAAATCTTAAAAGAGTGTTACAAGTTAGAAAGGGAACTTCAGTCTCTGTAATACAAATTAGTTAGATGTTTAACTCAAAAGGCAGAGCATCCAATGATTTAATACAACTCTTGTAATTTACACACCCACACAGTATATATATGCATATATAACAGTATATATACACACACACACACACACACATACACACACACACACATATACATATATACATACATACATACATACATACATACATACACTATTTTATTGTTTGGATAATAGTTCTTGTCTTGTCTTGAATAAATTGTTCAATAATAGATACAACTGGTTATATATAAAACTATCCTCAGCAGACATTAACCAAATAAATTTGGAATCATTACTTAGCGTTACAATATTCTTATATTTATTTTCTAATACATGTAAGATTTTTTCTCTAGCTTCCTGTAATTTTGGACATTCTAAAAGGAAGTGTATTTCATTCTCAATATTGGTTGAACATAATTTACAAATTCTATTATCAACAGGTATATTTTGATATCTGCCACGTTCAATTTCTAAACAATGTGAGCTTATTCTAAATTTTGTAATTGCTTTTCTTTGGTCATAACTTCCCCATTTTAAGTAATTTTCTTGATTAAAAGTATTCTTGAATAGTCTGTATGTACGCAACTTATTGCCATAAGAGGTTGTTTTATTATCATTAAATAATGAATTTTTCCATATGTTTTTGTATTTAAAATAAAATATTTTGTTTAAATATTTCTTTAGTGTTACTTTTAGACAACTGACTTTTGATTTGTCTAAATTAAAGTAATTAATAATTTCATAAATACTATTAACCCAACTTTTTTTGCCATTAACATGCAAGCTTTCAGAAGTTTTTAGGGCTTCTGCAGCAAGACAGTCATCCATCTTACTCAAACGCACCCAATATTTTATCATATTTAGAATTACCTCCAAGTAAAGTGGATATCTGCCTAGTTCACCCATAACAGCTAAATTAGTGGAACGTCTACTCACTTCTAATATATATTTACAAACTTTAATATGTAATTTTTCAATAACAAGATCATGACATAATTTCTGAAAATAATTATCTTTAAATTTATTTAATCTGTTTGTATCAAGCATTCCCCAAATTTCACTACCATAAAGCAAAATTGGTTTCACTGTATGATCAAATGCATGTAAAATAGTTCCAATTTTTGGTTTATGATACTCAAAACATTTTTTTAACTTGAAGTATGCTTTTAATCCTCTATTATAAAGATTTTGTTTTGCTTCAGTAAAAGAACCAGTTATACTGAACTTAATACCAAGATAACAGTAGTTTCTTACATTTTCAATAAAAAAATTATTATATTTCAAATTTATAGCAACAAGTTTACCAGTATTATTGAATATCATGCACTTAGTTTTCTTTACATTAACCTGAAGTCCCCATTCCTCACAGTATTGATTTAACTTGGATAAACAATTTTGCAAACCATCTGATGTTTCGGAAAGCAAAACAAGGTCATCTGCATACATAAGACAGCTGATATTTGAGTGTTGTAATTTCACAGGATGACATGATTCATTAAAGATACTTGGGATATCATTTATAAACAGATTGAATAAAGTAGAACTTAAATTGTCCCCTTGCCTTACTCCTATAAAAGACTGAAAATTGTCAGTTATACTAAACTGGTCAACCTTAACACTTAGATATGTTTGCGAATACATGTTTTTAACAACATTGTAAAATAAATCACTAATACCACAAAGACGTAATTTCAACAGTAATTCCTCATGTCTAACAGTATCAAATGCTTTGCGGAAGTCTACAAAGCAAGTGTAAAGGCGTTTTGTCCCCGACTGGGTATATTTATCTATAAGGGTTTTTAAAACAAATATATGGTCACTAGTTCGTTTCCCCTTACAAAACCCTATTTGTTCTGGGCAAATAATATTTCGTTTTAAACAAAAATTATTTAAACGACAGTTCAAAATTCTATTAAATAATTTACAGATATTACTCCCAATAGCAATTCCCCGATAATTAGCGGGGTCATCCCTATTCCCATTTTTAAAAATAGGGACCAGGATAGCTTTTGACCATTTCTCTGGAAACTTACCAGTAGAAAGAATAAAATTGAAAAGTTTACTCAGGCTCTGTAACATAAAGGATTGACTATTTTTTAACATTTCATTTAAAATAGAGTCATAACTACTAGCTTTATTATTCTGTAAGCCACATATTGCCTCAGTGATTTCTTTTAGGGTTATTTTATTATCAAGTTCTGAATATATTTTATCTTTTTCAGCATCTTTTAGCTTATCATAAATATTTGTTGATGTTCTATCAGGTTTTTTGTTAAGGTCTTTGAAATATGCATACCAATTTTCTGGAGCTACATGTGATTCTTGTGAATTTTTATTTATATGTTTATTTGATAATTTTTCTAAAAGTGACCAGTAATCCTTGGGTTGTTTTTCCAATAATGTATCTAGTTGGTTTACCAAAGTGGCATGATATTGTCTAATTTTCTTTTTTCGAGCTTTTCTATAGAATTTAAGAGCACTGAAAAGGTTTCCGCGGATAATAGGATCTCTACTAAACTTTTCGAATAATTTCTGTTTCTGTAATAAATTTTTCTTTAAGTTATTAATTTCTAGATCATGCCATTTTGGAAGCTTTTTCGTACTTTTATGAGAGATTTTATTACGTGATTTACTAAGAGATATATCAGCTGCTTTGCAAAAAACTTCATTAATATCATCTACCATGCTGTTAATATTTTCATATTTTTTTTCATTAATAAATTTAATTTTTGACTGTAAAATGGGAGTGGCTAGTGCCTCTTGAAAAAGTACAGGAGACTCTTCGGACCATTTATACTTCACAGGAGCAGGAAAAGTATTTTTACTGTCAGGTTTTAATACACAATTTATATTTAACATTAAAGAAATTTGACAATGGTCCGAGAAATCTGCCATAAAATTATGTATGTTGAAAAATTTTACTCTTGGAAATAAACTTTCTGATACACAAGCATAGTCAACAACACTACTACCATGATAATTGTGGCATGTAAAATTTCCTGACAGATCCCCTATACATCTTCCATTTAAGATTCTTATACCTGCTTGTATACACATTTCATTTAATGCTCTGCCCCTTGGTGAAACTATTAAATCACTGTTTATATGTTTCTAACATTTGTGCTTATTATCACTGTATTTTAAACTGGATTTCCAACCTTTTGACTTTGCACTGCTGATGAATTGTCAATCAACAAAATGGCCATACAGTTCATCAAATCAGACCTGATTTTTTTCCGCTTTAAAGCGGAATTCCGCTTTTCAAAACTGTGATTTTCCTGTTTTGCATCCTTTATTAAACATAGAATTAAGCTTCCGGTAACCCTTTTCCGCTTTATTTTTATGTCGGCAAACTCAGGTCTGTCAAATTGTTATTGGTATTATGTGATACGTTTATTGTAATTATAGGTATGATATTTGCACTGGTGTTGCTCTATTTGTACTCTCAGAATATTTTTTCATGATCATGATGTGTTATGCACCCTTCCAAGTAACTAAACTCACCCAGGTTTTTGAAGGGTTTGTGTTACTCCAGTTTTAGTTTTCAGTGTAGTGTTGTGTGTTTTATATTTGTCTTGCGCTTAATTTTGTTGGCCATGGTCTTGTCTGTCTTCCGACTTAACGATTTCTGTGTACCCTTTTGGTATCTTCAAATTACTTTTTCTGCTGTAAATGGTGAATATTATATTTTATTTTTAACTTAAGAAACTTGATTTCTAAACTGGTTTTGACAGGAATTTTTGTATACTGCTAAATTGTCAGTCTCACTGGAATATGTTTTTGACAGGAGTGATGTCTCCTTGTATTTTCCATGTTTTTCAAACTCTAGGTTCTAGTAGATCATCTTCTTGAAACATTGTTCTGTATAAACAACAAAGAGGAAGTGAAAAATCAATCAAGACTTGATATCCGTGGAAACCAGAAAAAAAAGGCAAGGATGAGAACACAACACAGAATACTAAAAAACTATACTAACACTGGTTTGGAAAAACTGAGACCCAACCAAAAACTAGGGGGTGAATACCAGTAGTCTGGAAATGTTCCAGTACTGATCTCTTAAAAAAACATCTGCATATTGACCATTTATACATATACAGTAAATTGTCAGTCTGATGTATTGGTATTTTATGACTGCAAAAAAATTGTCGTTGTTTTATGGAATGGTGCTGTTGTCTGCATCTGTAGACAGGTTCATTTACACAAAATAACTTTTCTTCTAAGAAACCGATTCCCTTTTTTTGGGACATTGATTTTGGTATTTGATATAGGATGATATGAAATAATTGATTTGCTCTCATCCTGAATATGCATGAAATATTTGCCACTGGACATTAAGCACCATTCAATCAATCAATAAATCAATCACTTCTACAGCCCTTTTGAGAAACTTGACAGGTCTTTATTAGACAGAATTAAGGTACATATGGTGTGTTTTTATTTTCCTCATTTTCTGAGGTACAAGAATCAGTAAATGTGCATGCAATATGCTCAGATTGAAGGAATGTACTTCCTATATTGGAAAAAAATTGCAATAATTTCCCAGATTGTCTGTGTGATTCTGGCATTTTGTCATGACACACTTGGTTTACAATGTGGGTCTAACTTGTTCTTGTTGATGTTTGTTGTCAAAGATGATTTACATAGGTGTCAAGATTGCATCTAATAAAAAAAAACAGCAAACTTTAACTACAGGGTTATCTTTTGATATTAAAAATATATTTATGAGTCCATACCTTTTACACGTTGTATTAACATGAAACAGCTAATAAACAGTCATAAAAATATATAATAATGTCACAATAACATAAAATGTGCAACTGTTTCTGTATTTTTTCTTTCTTTTCATAAAGTGGTGTATATTTTATATACTTGTAATTCCTAAAAAGCAAACATTGATTACAATTTACAGACAAATATCAGCAGTTTTTAATAATCAAGGGGTGTAATTCAGGTAAGAAAGTAATGAAAAAACTGACTGTGATCAAAAACAAAAATAAAATAAACTAACTAACTCTTCTTTGAAAAGGTTAAAGGTCATTGAGCCAAAATTTTGCCAAATAATTTGGTTAAAAATGAAAAGTGACTAAAATTCTATAAAAAGGAAAATCCAAGTTTGTTCGGGTTAATCGGTTCTACAACAGTTGCATGGCACTTAAGAATTGCTTTAATTGAAAAATAGAAATTACTTAATTTAATATAATTTTGTTGAATTTGATACAGATTGCAAAAAAAGAAAACAGAACCTAAAGATCTTTCAAGTACTAATGTTTAGTAAAATTATGACATCAGATTTAATCCACATTTTTGTTCACACTACAATTTGAACCCGATTAATTCGAATTAATTTAATCTGGATTCAATCAAACCTAGTGTGAACACAAAATGACTTGGTCAACATTTACCTGAGTTACTCCGGATTAACTTTTGCAATGTGAACTGGGCCTAAGATTTGGGCCAAATAAGAGGCTTTTACATACCTACTCCTTTACATAAAGATACTCATTTATTTATATAAATTTTTAAATACCTCTATGTTTTTACTTAAGAAAAGCCAAACTGAATTTTGCAGGAGTGACAAAAATTATTTAAAATGATTCATTAGTTGCTCTACAGGCATTCTGCAGGGCCTTTTTTAAAACCCTGCAAAGAGTGTAATTTCCTTTTACATTGTAAATCATATGTATAGAAACTTCTTTTGGTCCAGTTTCATATACACATATACCTTTAAAAACAGTATAAAAATGGAAATAGTTTTTTGTTAAGACTCAAAAAGATGCAAAATATTATTGAGATTAAAAAATGATAATACACCTTTTGCTTTTGAAAAAGACTTTCCATGAAGTAAGGTTAACAGACAGTAAGTTAAGCCTAATGTGAACACATAAATGAACTTTGCCTTTCTATGTTGCAAAAATTTTCCATATAGGGGGATCCAAAAATATTTAAATGGTCACATTTTTGCAAGATATGTACAGATCTTTGTAGCAAAAGTCTTTCTATATGGCCTAGAATTCCATTGCAGATATCACCTTTTTATATGACAGATCTTGGAAACAAAAAACTTTCAAGTGCCAAATAAAATTACAGATTTTGGTACTTTTCTGAATTTGAGTAGTAAAAACTTTCATGAAGTGTAATTGGTTACATTAGTTCTTTGTTCCATACTCTTCTCAGCTTCCATTGCAGCTTTTAAAATGTCGATGTCATCAACATCTTCATCAAATTCATCAAAACTATCCTCAAAATAAAACGATGGTAAAGCTTCTTTTGGTAAATCTTGATCTGTTAAGAAAAATAATTTCCTTACAACACAATTAACCAAAATTACATTCAACAGTCTTATGTTTTTAACTGTATAGACCACACCATTAATCAGGAAACCTTTGTATTTAATGGACATGTCCGATATTCTGGTCATGTCGGATAACTAAATGATCAAAATGGATATAAATTTTTTTATCATGCATGTTTGTTATTTAGAGCCAATTACTGAATAGACCACACCATGGATCCAGAAACTTTTGTATTTACCGGAGATGTCCGATATTCTAGTCATGTCTGATAAATAAATGATCAAATTTGATATAAAATTTTTTATCATGCATGTTTGTTATTTAGAGCCAATTACTGTATAAACCACACTATGTATCCGGAAACCTTTGTATTTACCGGATATGTCTGATATTCTGGTCCTGTTGTCCGATAACTAAATGATCAAAACGGACATAAAAAATGTTATCATACATGTTTGTAATTTAGAGCCAATTAGAGTAATGACTCACACTCAAGTTTTATGGCTTAATTGGTGTTGTGAAATCAACTTTAGACAGTTGTCAGCTCATCCTTTAATCTTGTAATTAA
The DNA here is from genome assembly GCA_032357055.1 of Geukensia granosissima. Lineage (NCBI taxonomy): Eukaryota > Metazoa > Mollusca > Bivalvia > Mytilida > Mytilidae > Geukensia > Geukensia granosissima. Next base: position 7,861 of record JAULBM010340854.1, read on the forward strand.
CCTTTGACTGGCTGGCATAATTGACATGTTCATTGTTAACAAGCCAACATTCTCGGGTGATAACATTAAATGTAAACAATCACCTTTCTTTTAAAGATGATTTTGTTTTAAAAGACAATTGGCCCATCACAAATCATTAATACATCAATCATAATTTAATACTTACTCATGTCAATAGAATATATTCACGAAAATACTTTTAATGGATTAAGAAATTAGTTTATCTACCACGAATGCCCTTAGATCGCTCTGTGTAAACATATTAAAATTGTAGTTTTGCAGCTTCATACCACATAAAAAACCAAGAGCAAGGGCATTAATTTTTTTCTTTATAAATATATTTTAGACCTTGTAGTCTACAGTCTAACCAATTGCAATGTCTTAAGGTGCATGTCGCCAAATAGTCTGACAAGTCACTGGTAAAACAATAGTTTTCAAACAACTATGGACTCTGGTTCATTGTTGAAGGCCATAATGGGACCTGTAGAAGTTAAAATTCTACTGTCACTTGGTGGGTGGCTGTCTCATGGACAATCATGCCACATCTCCTATTTTTATATGTTTTCATTACAATTGCAATGTTACAATATTTTGACCATACACTGTGGGAAAGAAGAAAGAAATCTAAATGCATTAATTTTATGGTCAGTCTAGAAGTATGGAAAATCCTCAGGTTGAGACGTGTTATGAAACTGAAATCAAGACTAAGCTATTCACCAATATATCTTTTGTTTTCTTAATAATATTCTCATTTTGAGATGAATGATAAAATTAAATAAGACCTAAGTTGTTCAGAGATTCCTGATGATAAAATCCTCATTTTCAACATGTATTATTAATTTAAACAAAGACAAGTTGTTCATAGTTAAGTTTTCTTTTGTTTCCATATAATGTCTTATCTCTGGACTGTTTATTTTAAATAATTCCTTCAGCTTTCTCTACTTTCTTCTAATAATAAGTTTCTGCTTTATACTCCTAAACATAACATGTTTAAATTCAAATATAGAGTATGATTATTAAAATTTAACTATGGCCCACAAGAACATAAACAGCATCAAATCATTCAGAATTCAAACTTGAAATTAGCATCAGCACTTAAAAGTATGGTAACCAGGAAAAAAATGTGCTTTATACTTTACTTAGTACAAAAATACTTCTATAATTTGTACGTGTAGAGTATTTTATTCAGAAACAGTTGAACATACCTGGTGATTTGTAATTTACCGCTTTACATTCTGGGTCATGACATTTCTGGTAATAAACACCCCTCTTTAAATCAGCTAACAACCTGAATAAAAAGTAAGTATATAATAACTAAAAAGATGGGAAATGAATGTGAACAGCAATTTTATTAATGTTCTTTATCTCATGTATAAGGTCTTAAAAAACAAGTAAAACATGCACACTTTATAGCAAAAGAAAGCATAAAGTCAAAATAAATGGTAAAGATGACCTTTGCTTGCTGGAACTCAAAAGAACAGCCAAGATTTGTTAAAGTCATTAGTTGTTCAACTTACCGAAGTTCCTGAAGATCCAGTGTCAAACTATCCTTGTTCTTTGTTATAAGGAGAAAATATGAGCATCAACAGTTAAACATGTGTGTAAATATGAAGATCAAATTCATTAGGGACATGGGTGTCCAAGTGGTCTTGGCAGTTGATTTAACGTACGTGTACAGATCACGGTAGCCTATCACCTATACGGCATGAGATTGTTATCCATCAAAATCATATTCTAATGCAATATTTTTGTAACACATTATTTGACTGGCTTGTATTCTACGTAAACTTCACAATCTATTTGTCGTAACTAAGATGAACTCGTATAAAAAGCTGCCATATTGCCGCCATGTTGGAACAATAGATTTATTGCTTGTCGAATGCAATCAAGTACACAAAATATTTCATATGTCTGAAAAAACTTACTTTAGAACAATTTTATCAAAATTTGAAGCGTACATGAAGCCTATAAATGCCTGTTGTTCACATTTCAAAATGGAAGCATTCAAGTGACGTCTTGTTATTTCTATGACGTTTATCAACGAGAAACGTCCACAAAGTTTCACAGAATTTCTTTTTTACCGTTTATTTAATATAAATCAAAGGTTCAGAATGGAGATAACTGTATAGTATTTTAAGTTTTTCGGACGTAAATCTTGATTTGACTGTCGCAAATATCCGTTTACCTGGCTTCACTACGCGTTGCCAGGTAAACTCAATTTGCAACAGCAAAATCCACGATTTACGTCCTCAAAGCTTTAAATACAATACGGTTATCTCCTAAGTCAACCTCTGCTTTGCATCGGTTAACAATGTATTTCTCAGGATAAAAATCAGCTCTCAAACCCTCTCTGTAATATGTTTTTTATATACTTTTACTTTGGCTTAAATGATAAATAAACATTTTATATACACAGACACATTGGTAAAAGCTTATAAAACAGGTCCCAACTGTTGCATTAATTTGTGGCATAACTAATTCTCACTAACCGTAACTCTAGTGATACTAGTTTATCCAGCAGGCTTTACTGATACAGTGTACCAACACACTGTCTTAAATATGATTTTATCACTTACATGATATTATTACTTTTGTGTTCCCTTTCAATGTTGTGACAGTATCTGTATCCAACAATATCATACACAATTAACTCCCCTTGGCTGAAGTATGTCCAGTGTCTGATACGTCCACATTTCCCATTGCTTCTGAGAGTGGATGAAATAAAATCATCTATTTCTGGATACGGTGATTTGGTATAGCCTTCCACAACATCTGACATAAGAAATCAGAAGTTACAGAATTTAAACAGATAAGCTTCATAAGCAGTTGTAGTTACTGTTAAATACATTTATAATGCAGCTGGACCATTTCCTGTTGACCTTATTTCCTAAATATAGTAACAAATGTCAATTTCATTTCCTTTATCATGTTTATAGCCAGGGGCTCATTAAGGGACTGGAGAAATTTATTATTATGTTAATTAATATTTTTGTAGTAATCTAAATATTTTTGTAGCTGCAGTATAAAAACAATATAAGGTCAATGTCTGAAAAATATCAACTTTTTTGTATTTGGCACGAAACTGTTGAAGGGCTCGGTAAACCTCCCCCTTCCCCAGTTTCTTAGCCTCATACAAAAAAGTTAATATTTTTCAAACATTGACCTAATATTGTATATGTATCAGCCTTGAGCTGCAAATGAATTTCACTGGTGGATGAGCACAGCATATCGACAATGCTTCATAATACAACAAAATGACAAATAATTAGCCATTTTTTTTTATATATACAACTTTAATATTCCATAATGCCTGTTTTGACCTTTCTTAAACTAATTTAAGGTTAAAAGTTAAATCATTCTTGGTATAAATTTGTCAGACACTTAGGAGAGGTTCATCTAGTTGTGGGCAATGTATTAATATGCAGTCAGATTCAAATAAAACTATTATTCTTAATTATATTGAGCTGTATCAAAAAGGAGAAGACTTTAACTTGAATCAATTTTAAACCTATTTTGACAACACTGTTGTGATATTTCATTGCACATTTTTCAGGAAATTCCCACGCTTACAAAATTGGTGGCTAAATTGTGGACAGTTTTTTCATAATATTTGAAAAAAATTATATTATGGTTAAAATTTTAACAAAAGGCTGTAATATTTTGAAAATTGTGTTGCTTTTTTAGAAATATTTGCGTATTGTTCTGTTCAGTTCAAAGCTTCAAGTTATTGCTATAACTATGGCTGTCTTTGGCCAGGTGAGGTTAAAATCAAACGTCAACTGTAGGAGTTATTGTTCAGAAAATAATGTTGACACCAGCCAACTTACCAACCAACCTGGTATCTCTAAACTAATAGCTTCAATAGAGTTCAACTTCATTGCAACTCTGCTAAAAACATCTTACCGGTAATTTAAATCTGATTGACTAATCTTTTATTGATTAATATGATGTTACCTTCATCTTTCTTTGCTGTCTTCATTGTCACTTTACCCTCAGATGATTTACATTCTGTTTCAAATTGTAATACTCTTAGACCTGGAGAATACCTTCACCCAAAATAAGAAAATGTTTAACAGAACAGGAATTATTTCCTTACCAATTATGTTCTTCAACTGTATTTTGTTCACAGGTCAGAACTAAACTAAGTGATGCTTGCACCAACATATCAATAAAACTTGTATAATAAATCATGAGCAACGAGGATATATCAGGAGTAAGCAAGATATAACAAGGGCTATTCCCATCTTTCATCCAGTAGTCTAAAAGTGTGTTTGACACCATGCCATTTCTTTCAGTCATTTAATTAAGTTTAACATGAAATTTCTTATCACAAAAGATTTATTTCTTGTAAATGTCAAGCAACAGAACATAAATTCTCTTGAAAATCTTCCTTACTTCTTGATATATCCTCCTAGGACTATTTTTTTAAATCTGGCACAATTATGTAAAAAAACAAGAGACTCCCATGAGCCTGTATCACACACCTGACAGAGACTGCTCAATGATCATTGCCAGGAAGGAATATTGTACAAAATTTGGTAGAGAACAATTGACATAGTAGTTTCACACAAGAAGATTCTAAAGTAAATTTCCCTTATAGTCCTTTTTAGCTCACCTGGCCAAAGGCCATGTGAGCTTTTGTCATCACTTGGCATCCGTCGTCCGTCCGTCCGTCGTCCGTCCGTCCGTCCGTTAGCTTTTCACATTTTAATCTTCTCCTCTGAAACCACT
>JAULBM010340864.1:0-12591 GCA_032357055.1 Geukensia granosissima
TTGGACCTTCGGACTATCGGGTCTTCGGACTATCGGACCTTCGGACTATCGGGCCTTCGGACTAGTGGACCGTCACCCCAACTATAAGATGGGCACGACAACTTTAAATAATTTAACTTAGGATGCATGGACATTCCCGTGCGGGCATGTCGGACACAAATTTACACAAGGTAGTCTACCAAAGTATGATACTTATTGGCCAACCGGTTCAAGAGAAGATTTTGTTGTGATTATGGACTGACGGACGCAAAAAGATGACACTAGCTTGAGGTGGTGACGTCTAGAAATTTTTCTCCTCCCCTCCTAAGACACTACCTCGATGTGAAAGAGTCTTGTCAGCATTGTGCTCTTGGTTTAGTAGAAGATGAGCTGCACTTTTTGTTTGTATGTCCCCATTAGGACAAGATACGTGAAATCTGCAAAACTATTTTTGATAAGTATCCTAATGTTTGTAATCTAGATATTTCATCCCTTTTCATGTGGGTTATGAATACAATGAGAACATAGAATTTTTATATTTATTAACTGACTTCATTGAAAATAAATACTTGGTAAGGAAAACACATCCAAAATTGAGTTATCTCTCATTATATATATAACGATGTACCACTGTCTTGTTTATGTCCAATTTGTATTGTCACTAATTACTTTTGAATTAGTAAATATGGTGTGTGTATGATTATTGTGTTAAGTATGAATCTGTGAGTGCATGTGCCCGTTCGATTAGGTTTAATAAAGAATTTGAATTTAAGACAGCAAAAACGATTTGGTTCAACATATGATCCTATGGGTTCAACATGATAAAGATTTGATTGAATCGTAACCGAAAGATGGGTTATTATTGCGCCCCTGTCAGCCAACCACTGTGATCATTCTTTTGCCCGGTTGATCTTTGGCTGCCATCACAGTCGAACAACCAGTTGAACTTTCTTCAGCGGTATGTTGCTGAGGAGAAATATTCTGCTAATAACTTAAGTTTGTCTGTTGCCATCGTCTCAGGGCATTATGCCCACTCCATATCATTATCTTGGGACAATTTTGCATTAAGAAATATGCCCATAGACATACGATGTTAGTGTTGTTCGCAGATTTGTAGACCGTTTCTTTATCAAGGTGTCCTGCTTGATTTATTAAACCCAATTTGCTTCCTCGGCAAATTGTCCAACGCACTCAATAAGACTAGTAGATTCCATTACAATAACGTCACCGGGTTTCAGAGAAAAACATTCTTGCCTTTACTAGATATTTTGATCAAATTTGGAATAGGACATTATAGAGGATGATTGTATGGATATACACGTGTTGTTACGTACATGAACTACAGAATGATGTCATTAGATGCGGAATATAGAGACGTGTGATGTTTATCCGTTCTGACAATAAATAACCGGAAAAAGAAACTTTACCCTCGTCATTCACATCTAGATTGGAAGTAAGCCAGGGTCATTTGGTGTACGTTGAAATGATGCAGTATGATTTATAATCGTTCTAAGATATTCGATAAGAAATTCGTTTTCAACGCAAAATGCTTTTAGTACCCCCCCCCCCCCCCACCCAAACCTATGATGAATGTAGAAGCTTGACGACTAAAATCTAGTGTTAAAATTACCATGCTGTTGTAATTTGTGAAATTTCCTGATGTTACGTTTTTGCATTATTGCTCATGATTGTACTAAAATTTATTGAAGTTCATTTAAATATAAATGGAAAATGAAGCTTGTGCGTGAAAATGAGACTTTTAAACTCACAGTAGGAAAGAAATGGTTTTACCCATTTTTGTGGAAGTCGACTGATTTCAGGTAAAAGGTCCGCTTATTCACACAGTCCACTCGAAAGCAATTTTCGTAAACACAAATCGCACAAACATGTTGGGTATATAGCACAAAGGTTCGCGTTCGTTAAAACTCGGTGTAACTGGGTAATTTTCTATGTTGTCCCACATAGATCACAATATGGCAACTATCGGACTATACAGATAGGGCCTAACAAAATACACGTCCATTTTCATCTGAAGTTCATCTTCCCATTTAAATCACAAGTAAACTTAAAATTTCTCAGATATTTATTAATGTACAAAAATATAAATAACGAAACAAAAGTTTCATGGAAGCAATATACATGAATGGTCGCGCAAGCACCAACAAAAACACGTGACATGCACGAAAAATAAAATGAATGATTAGAACTGAACACTTAGTAACAAAACCATGCATAGATCTTTGTACAACAGTACTTGTAAAATGTCTCACAGCACTTCGAAATCTCCTATTATGCTCCGATTCACAGTGTTTGTAGGACAAAACGACTTAACAGTTTAACATCATCATCTAATTAGTAGTTCATACTGGCTTAGGCAAGAAACTGGTAAAATTGTATTAAATTTGAAAATTATAACGAAATTAACGTTGGAGAACTAGCATTTTCAGTACTGCTTTCACTGTTTGTTCTTGATGCTTCAGTACTACAAGTATTTGGTCCGTTTGTAATAGGAGTGAGACCTGTATGGTCCACCATATTGTCTAATGTGAAATAGAATCCGTTAGATGGCGTAGTTATAGGAACTCCCGTTGCCTTTTCCGGTTTGAAGGATAAAGTACTTGGTCTCGTAGTGGCACAGGCATTTGCACAAGTCCTGTCCACTGGTTCCGATTTCACTTTAACATTTGGAGTATTAAATTCTTGTTTTTCGGTATTATCTACTTTACATAAAGGATGGTGAGCCTGGAGAATGAACTCCAATTGGTCCTTTTCTTGTTGTAATTGTTGGATTTCTATTTCCAAGTTATCTCGTTCTTTCTCTAATCCTTCAGTTTCCTAAAGTATAAAACAAAAAATGTTAGATGATTTGCATTAATAGCTACATTGTTAGAAACCACACTTGCATATCTATTTATCTACAGCGCCTTCAATCAGTCATTTATTTTCTTGTCAAATTTACAATGTTAACAATTATAAGACATACATCAGACCTATGCAAAATCTGAATCGTGTGAGTTGAAAGAATTTAGAAGAGTTCGATTCCGTGCATGTTAACTTACATTTATCAATCTGTTTGTGTGGTCAACTCTTCTCTGGCGACATTTCGCAGCTGCAAGTTTATTTCTTTCTCTTCTAATCCTCCTCCTTTCTTCTTCTTCTGCTGATAACTGTAAAAATGAAGATGTATTAATTAATTATACTTGTAGTATAATGTAGTAATAAAATAGTGGTATAACGTATACAAACGACCCGTGACTAATAAATATAAATGGACAAGTCCAGCTTCAGGACATTTGTTTGACCGTAAACACCCAGGACCAATAAAACATGATTACACCTACACCTTTTAACAGCTTTTTAACTAATATGTTGCCGATACATATGGCTTAACCTCAATTTAGAAAGCTTGACAAACAAAACAAAAGCAGGAAATGCTGTTAAGTTTAATCGCCTTATCTTGTCGGTTTATTGTCCGGTTTAAGTCAAGTTTGCTTGTATAATTATGTTTACTTTAGCAATTATACATTTGTAGTTGTTTACATACTGATATTTTTGTCCTCATTCTATTCAAAATTTTGATTCACTTTTTTTCAAAATCTAACTAATTTATAAAACAAATATATTTAAAGTGCTGTTAACTATGCTTACATTTTCATCATTCCTTCTTCGACCTCCTTTCCGTCCGGTCGACATCATATAAGAGGATGTTGCATGGGACTCTCCATTGGAAACTCGAGATTTTTTGCTGGGTGCCCAGTCGGAATCGCTGCTGTCTCCATAATCGTATCCATCATTGGACCTGTCGTTTAAATCTACAACGGGTGGTACAAATCCACTCTGTGTTAATGGGTTTTGTCCATTGCTGGCACTGACTGGTACGGACTGCAGCTCAATAAAAGTCTGTTCCAAGTTGGACAAAGTTGACGGTGTGAGCAATGAAGTAGGTGTTGCTGCTGATGTCACGCCGTAAGATATGGATGGCATTGCATACTGAAATAAAATAATACAATTCATTGATTATTTTACAAGTCATACCTCCAAACATAAAATAAATTCATTTTAAATCATTTTAAATTGACAAAACAAAACTCGCTCTTGAAATTAAAACTATTTCGGTAGTAAATATAAATGTGAAGTGCAAAAGACTTTAAAAGTTATGAGACTTTTTTCACTCAAAATCATTACCGGTGGAATATTTCTTCCATAATAATTGTTATGGTACGGATTATGCCACATTTTAAGAAGTCCGTTTACACTGATCTTAAACCCACACTAAATGTATAACATGCGTGCAAGAACGTAACTTCTTATACATCAAAAACTTTTGGGTCACGTGTGTCCTAAATTTAGAAATCATTGGACATGCGCAAACAAGTTGTAAAAAATCAAATTTTTGCCCCGAAGTTCTTTGTCCCATTGTCAAAAACTAGTTTGAGAAGAAAGCACCTCCTATGAAATAACACGAAAAATATGTTGTTTAAAAAAGTACGCCAACGATAAAACCAACAACTGCAAACTTACCGTTGTAACTGGGGCTGAATTGTTAGACATGTTTGAAAGGATCTTCGCCACGTATTTAGATTCCTCGCTGTAATTTTCTCCTTTTTCCTCTGTGCCGTTGAACATTCTAATGAAATAAATATTAAAAATCCTTCGTCTGGATTGCTTTTTTGTTAACTATCAGTTAAAAGTCAATGTGTATTCAGTAAACTTGAATTTTCTTAGTATGACTCACGCTTGAATTTTCGTTAAATGACTGGGAATATACCATACCAGTCTTATATACAACAGTGAGTCACAATGAATCATAGTTTAATAATAGAAACATTACTCAGTTATCCTTTCGGGAATATTCCAGTTTCTAGTTTTTATCATTTGTAATGATGGTAAAATCCGATGTGTTGGAAATGACTGCTAATTATAGGTTCCCCTTATATGGTATTCGTGCTGACGTCAAAGTGGTGTTTACGTATTATTTACTACTTAACAGAGCGTGAAGCGTATAAACAAAACTATAAGGTGTATAGTTTTATATACTTTGTGTATTGGATTATTTGAATCGCCTTTTGATAAAAAAGTTAAAATCTACAGATTAACTCTTATTTTGAAAATGTCATATTATTGAAAATGGGGAGGTTGGGTACACAACCCCCTTGTGTCTTGTTCCCACTGCAGTAAATTATCAATCGAAACTCTTAAATTGTTAAACAAATGTGAAACAATATAAACCTAAATTTCTGAATAAATCAAACCACAGGAACAACAGGCGTACGCACACCTATTTCTATGACCCAGATTTTCAAGAAAAGCTAACAAAAAGCCAGTAAGGCCTGTGCGTCCTAGGGCTGGCTTCTGTTGTCATCCATGAGGTTTCGAAAATTTTTGTCAAAAGAAATTTTCTGCAAGTCTAGACATTGGAAATCCATTTTAAAATCTCAGCAATATGATTTCTGAAAATGTTGGGAAATACTTGAGCCTATTAATTGTATTGAATTTTCGGGTGTATTTTAACTCTTACCATTAAAGAAGCATCTGTGTCAATTACAACGTTGAGTGGATATCTGGAGCTAAGCTAAAATTGGGACAATCCGGGACTGTTACTTACCTGTGTATTTAAATTTACCTTTATTTTTTTAATTACAGAGCGCATTGATATCCACATCATGTCAAGACAATACAATGAATAGACACAGGACCTGATCCCGCATTTCACTTGAAACTTTTAATTTACAAAAAGATATATTATCTGCATAAAACTTGTATCATGGCGACGAAAAATAATATATGTAACTTTTTTCAGAAGTTACAAAACCTTTGGAATATTTGATTAAGGTTAAGACATTTTATTTCTCACTTTTCAACACTGTCCACCTAAAGTTTTTCGAACTTTTATAAGCAGCGTTGGTTTTGATTATGAATTGTTTTTTTTTTTTAAGAAATCAGTAAGTAAAAGATTTGTGATATTGATGACAAGTGATCTTTTACTAATTGAGAACTGAAGAATTCTTTTCATATAGACTGAGATTTTATATATTTTTTCTCTTTAACGGTCCCCGTTGAACTATTAAGGATTCGGTCTATAGTTTATATATGAGGTGTAACGGTAATTTATACCCCCTCTTAACCATACTGTCAGTCTAGAATATTTCGGTTATGTTTATATTTTACGAATTTTCAACGAAGTTTCAGATTGACCAAAATAAAATAAAATGTATAACCTAAAAGCGCCGCAAATAAAACATAGACCCAGATTGCTTTAAGGGCACAATGTCAGTTACTATATATGTAAAATATTTTTTTATGAAACTGAGCATGTTGACAGATGGACTTGAGTGATGATGTATGATACAGACTCGTCATGTCATATAATCAATATTTTAATGTGTAACAGATGTAAATATTTTTACTGCTTATCGCATTCGTCATGGAGTTCAGGCATCATGGTTGGATCCATGCTTCTGACATTTCTTATATATAAAAATATTAAATAAATCAACGATTTTTGATATTTGGATTGATTAGGGAGACATTTATCCCGTGCTTGTATTTAAGACCCCGTTATTACAGACTTATTTTGTTGTAACGAATTTACAGTTTATATGAAACTTGATCAAAATCCGTTATTACATATTTATTATTTTGATATAACGAATTATCATGAATTTTCAAAATTCGTTACCGTATTTTAAAAAACTCGTTATGACAAATTTCAAAATCCATTTTCGAAACATTGTTTGATTGTCCGAACCGGAAATAGAGTTTGATATACCAGCATACTATAGGTCAAACTTGTGTTTAAATATTGAAGAAAAAAGGTCTGTTTTGACGTTTTATAGTTGTCGTAAAGATGTAATCAGGTCACATTTCTGTTTTTTGTATGAATTATGGTGATACCCTCCTTTTTGCAAATTAACACGTCAACATTACAGTCTTTGTTGTCTTTAAAATATACAATATTAGTACAGATTTCTGCATTTTTCTAAAACTGTTAGATGTGCTGAATTTAACACATCCATTGATATTGCTACTGAAGCTGATATTGCAAACTTGACACGCGAATATACAGTAGGGTATAAAACCCATAAATGGCTGTCTTCCAAATCCAAAATTTGCAAAATATGAACGAATGTACACCAAAATGTTCATGAATTTTTATATATTCTGTCAATTGAAGTGGTCTATTTGAATGTTTTCTGTGTTAGACGTTATAGATGTTTTCTTGATGCCAGTTTTCAATATCTTGGCACGGAAATGAAAACGACCGTCCGCATATCAATTCATTAGAACGTGTCAGATGCTGAACAAAATAAAATTGCTCACTTTAACCTCATATGTTTGTTTTGAAAAATACATCATATTTCATACTTCTCCAATTGTTTACTTGATTTTGTTTTAAACAAAAGATTAAAATTACCCTAAACACTTTTGTTTACATACAATAAAAATATGTTTACGTCTCATACCCCAGTAAGAATACGGAGTAATTTATAAGAGTTATTCAGTCACCTTTAGATAAATGTATCAACTCAGTATAGTGCCAATGTTCTCCATTTTGGAATGAATTTTTAACGGCGTCTTAAGTTACGATCTACATCAGAGACGAAACTGAAAATGTAGGCGTAAAACTAGTAATAGGCTGACAAATTTAAAATTATTTGTATAATTAAATAATTTTGACCACCAGGTCAAAAATGCAGTGACTTGATGTATTGAGGTTCTGGAGATATAATGGCTGAAATTGTACCTGATATTGTTTTTCAAGAAAATAACATGCATAGAAAAAATTTATATCGCATGTTAAAAAAGTTAGGTTCAACTTGAACACGACCATTGAATCACATTCTCGGATATGGAAAAAACATTCCGTTTTAGTTCTGACGCGTCCAAAACTCCGATAATCGATTTTAAACATATAACTCTATTAAACTGTCAAATCTTAATCGATGTTAATCTATTTAGATGGGAGAAGTGATCGAGTTAAGACTTAAAACGATAATTAATAACACATGTTCTTAAAATTTATCAAAGAGCGGTATTTCAAAACTTCTTCAAATGTGAAAATAAACCAAATTTTTGGCCCAAATTTTAGATTTTGTGACACGATAATAAGTTGTTGTGAAAATGCTGTTTAGTAATCGTCTTTTATTAATTCATTACTTTTTCTTGTATACTTTTCGTAATTTCGACAAAATGCAAAAGGTATATTTGACTATTTTGTCAAGAATATGACATTTTCGGTAAAAATACTCAATTTTTGGAGGTGCTTTGTTAAAAAAAAATAGATATGATCGCACAAAAACATCACGAAGATATTTTAACCAATCATTTGTACTTGATAGATCTTTAATTGTGCAAAGTTTGGTTGTGATGTTTTTGTGCGATCTATATTAAAATCGTCAAAATTGTATCAAATATTGCATCAAATTAGTATTTTCACATTTAAAGCATTTTTTATGTGTCACGTGAGCATTGTAGAACTGATTAAACTAAAAATTCTGTTGGATTTTCTTTTTAAAGACATTATTCAATACAAAAAATATAACATAATAGATATTAGCCATTTTTCATTTTTCAGCAAAATTCTTGGGCCAAAAATGATTTAACGACCCTCGTCCTTTTGTCTCATATCTAAATGTTATATATAATAAACAAAACAATTTTTCGTGCCAAGAGTCTTGAAACTGAAAAAAAATATTGCTGCAAACCGGCTTTCTGTAAGAAGCAGTTTTAGCTATTCTCTCATTTTTTTTCTAAAACTTGACGATACCGTTCGACGTTTTTCACGCTTTATTACGCCATCTTGTAGAACTCAAACCAAAAACAACCGCTCTTAAATCAATGAAAGTTGGGCCTCCTGAAAACGGTACGTACACCACTTAAAAGATGACGTCATATATGGGGAAACCACCCATAGAATTCTTATTTTGGTTCTGAGTGTCCTTAATACCGAGATTTTGGCAAATTGTATGAAAATAGGCTTTAAAAGCCAAGTCAAATAAGGAATAATTCCTTCGATATATGTCAGGTTCAGCAAAATTGATGAAAACTTCAGAAAGTATTTACAATAGACTAGCCATTCACAAAAAATGGATTCGCGTCGACAACCTTAAATAAATGGCAATACTATAGTGAACCAAATACTGTAGGATAGTGGCCACACTCCTTTAAATAGCTATTGAATGTGTTTAAATTAAAGTTTAACTTATTTTGCTTCTATAGAGATTTTCAAATAATTAAGTATTTAAGTAAAGAGCTCCTTATATAAGAAGTTTTAATGTAAATATTGTGCTTTATTGTTTAAAGGAATTTAGCAGTCTCTAATTACTCTAAATAGAGTGGTTTTTACATTTGTAATTATTTATAGAGGGGTTTAAAATCTAAAAAATATAGTTCTTTGTGTTTCTATAAACGACTATGCAAGAAGTAAAACTATAATTAAATCTTCAATCTTCAAAACGCAATAAGGAATTTCGAGGGTGTTTTTCAGATATTTCCAGAATTTGCAACCATTGAAATTACTCCGTGGTATCGCTTTTGTTATATAGTTATACGTTATTATAGACCTTTGATATTCAATTTATACTAGAATTTTGAAGTTTTATTATTCAAATTTTATCCTTATATCAATGTAGAACTCATTTGTTTTGAAATTAAATTCGTAAATATAATCATAATACTTTTTATTTAAGATATATATCGTAATATCTAGAATCCAAATTTTATGGTAATACACAAGAATCATTGACATTTAATAGATTTGTTTGAATAATATCCAACCTTTAGATTTTTTGAAAAATTGATATACCATGGAAGTCTATTTATAGACCTAGACCTTGGAAGTATAAACTTTCATGGAAAAAAACTGTGTGGATAAATGAAAACCGTTATTATCTCAGACTTGGTTTATTATTTTTTATTTTATAATGTGTACAAAAGGGTTTAATTAAAACCCATTGCTCTTTTATGATGATACACATTTAATTTAGACTTCCTGGAATTCCCCTTTAGTTTAGAATGGTAAAATGAAGTCCAGTAGCAGTACTATTTTGACGAAAATTTATGTAATTATCGTTGCAGATTTTATAAGTTTCATTAGTTGAATTACTTAAAGATTATGTATATCAGGAAGTCGTTAGAATATGTAAAAAAAAAACAAAAAGTGGCCTCCTTCAAATATCAAAGAAGAGCACATCAATTTAATTGCTATTTTATGTAATCATTACATGTCTCCTAAGTAAACTTTCAATTAACACACTTGTTTATTTTTTCAATGTTGTAATAATCCATCATAATTCAGTTGCCGTGGGCAGACATGCGACTTTTCAAAATTAAACTAGAGTACCTACAGTCAAATTGACATGTATTTATTGACCGTAAGCTAGGTAACTTCATTTAGTGCGACCCATTTAAAAATAATTTTTGTTTCAATCCCATCTAGAATTAAGATTGCCGATCAGCTTCAATCGTGTGCAATTTTATAATAAATTCGCCAATGTACAAATATATATATGCAAAACTGTACAATATATATCTACAAAATTCTGACTGGTATTGCATGGGCGAGCATTATCTGCCGAATGTTTGTTTGGCTTAGTCTTATCGGTTACGATAAAGCCAAATTATAGACCTTGTAATAACGGTTTTAGGTTCACTGTGATCCCCAAAACCGTTGACTTAAGAAGATGTTAATATAGATTAAACGCGACCTTTTGAAATTCCATATCGGCCTAGTTGTATCATTCCAAGAACACCCTATCAGGCTGAGACGCTAGTCGAGGGCTGATATGGGCCGAGGGATAAAACCTGGACCAATATGGAAAAGGCCATGTTTTAAAACTGTTCATTACATGGTTTTGGTTCATTACGACTGGAATTACATGCAGGTTACACTGTACATGGAAGTTAAAGAAATTGACAAATACGAAAGCCTTTGAAAATGGGTAAATCGCCAGTTTTGCATTTACTAAGATGGCAAAGCGAAGAAAAATGCAAAAAATTGTCATTTGAAGAAAATTATGTAAAAATAGTTATTATGACGAGTACTACAAATCTTACTCTGGATAGACAAATAAGCCATAGCTATATAAAATACAAGCACAAATGATGTTTATTCTTGGCTCACTTATGCAAGAAATATTGCAGCAGAAAATGAAAAAGACTTACCAACAATTGTAAAACTTAAAAAAAAAAAACGGAAACGATAAAATATTAAAAATTATATAAAAACATATTACTTGAATCTAATTAAAAATTATAAATTTGCATGATAAAAATAAAATATACCTTTATATAAATTTATAAAATAGGATTATGAAATTAAATATTACTTGTCGCATCCTAATAAAGAAACAAGAAGATATATAACTAAATTTAGAATAAATGAACATGACTTACAAATTGAATAAGGAAGATACAAACATTATACCAAGAGAAGAAAACTTGTAACAAAATAGATGATGAATCACATTTCTTTTTTGACCGCCTCCTAAAACAAAACGGAGAGAATATAATTTCTAAAACATTTTATTAAAAAGATAAAAATTTTAATAATTACCAATCATATAAAACATTT
The DNA here is from genome assembly GCA_032357055.1 of Geukensia granosissima. NCBI lineage: Eukaryota > Metazoa > Mollusca > Bivalvia > Mytilida > Mytilidae > Geukensia > Geukensia granosissima. Next base: position 11,552 of record JAULBM010340864.1, read on the forward strand.
TGAAAAAAAATTAAACCCATCAACACCCAAAGATTAATATAGTAGTTTCTTTTATTAAACACCCATCAGAACTGAGGAGAAGAGTCTCTTAACTATATATAATATTCTCTCAATTTGAAAAGTTAATGTATTTTGTGAACCAAAATCGGGTTATTTTGTTTGCAAATAAAAGGCGTTACCTATTTAGCTCTTAATTCGTCCTTACAGACATACACATATCTAATGCCAACTTTCATTAATGGAGATAATTTTTGTATGGATATTATTGTTTTATTTGTTAATATTACTTATTTTGTCTTATTAAAACAATTTTCCATATTCTATTTTATGTGTGCTCTCGCCACGATTTGGCTGAAAGAAGATGTTGCAGTTGCTAAGAAATGCTTCGAAAAGTATTGCACTATGGAGTTATTGGATTTTACATCTCATTTCGATTTGCGTGCTTCTATCTTTGATTTCCTATGTTTCTGTTCTAATGCTACTGATGAGAGGTTACTCCTTGAAATGTACATATTTTATACCAAAATTTTCCATATTTATTCGACATAGGTAATTATGTCCCCCATGCACTATGGTTGGGATACATATTGTTATTGGCCTGTCCGTGTATACGTCACAAAATTTGTCAGCGCAACTCCTGTGAAACTACTCATTCGATTTTTATGAAACTTAATACGTTGATGGAACATCATATGTACTTGTGCATATTACCACGAAATTTTGATCCCCTCCTTTTTGTGGGAGTTATGCCCCTTTAAACTAAAAAAATCCTCATAAATGACCTTGTCAGCGCAACTCCATCTGTAATTTCATGCGCTGATGAGACATGATTTTTATGAAACCTGAGATTTAGAAATGACGAATAGGTTTCTATAATAATCTAAAAACTTGATATCAAAAACGACAGATTTTGATAATATTTCAGTAAAGTTGGTAAAGGCTCGTGCCCAAGATTTAACTTCGCAAGCCCAAAAGTCTCTGTATTGTATATATAAACTTGTAAGTAATAATTCAATACCAGTTGATATTCAATTGAAAAT
>JAULBM010340875.1:0-12590 GCA_032357055.1 Geukensia granosissima
CTGTAGAAGTTAAAATTCTACGGTCACTTGGTGGGTGGCTGTCTCATGGACAATCATGCCACATCTCCTATTTTATAAGTGACCATTGTCGTAACAGAAATTAATTATTGTGTTACATTATTTGGGAAGTACGACCCTAAAGTGCATTACATTTAGTAAGTTATTTTGTGATAATTTTGTGAGTTATTGTCTTTTTCGACAATGTTGATCTATGTTTTTTGTTGTTTCTGGGAAAAGGCAAAGACCTGTAATTATTAAATTATGTCCAATTTGCACATTTTTTTCAATCCCGTTTTCGATATAGATAACTGCCATTGAAACCAGTTGACTTTACAAATCTCACGTTTTCATCAGTTGTAATTTATTCTGGGGTGATTCTAAGTGGTTTTAGTTCAAATCTGTGTCATAACACCAGCTTTAAACTGGGTTGGGTTTCGTTGGTGGTTAACAATTTTAAATTGAAACCGGAAATCGGATATCTCTGAAAATCTTCTAGATGTAAAACATAAACTTTCAATTCAAATTAAACTCAATATTAACATTTTAAAATTTGTTAAAGTTTATATGAAGCTCATGTTTAATGTGCTATCTAATGAAAGAATCCTTTGATTATTTTTTTAATCTTATGTCTTTTCAGTTATTGCTTTTGATATACAGTCTTCTTGTGTGTGAGATAAGAACATATGATTTTGTTTGTCCACATCCTTCACACAGGCAGTTCAGATCAATGTCAGTCTGTGGAAACAAACTAAAAGACAAGTATTCGTGTTTACAGGATGAGCACACCAATTTATTTTTAGAATCATGTTTTAACAACACAGATTATGTCAGAGCAGGTTTGTATAATTTTTAATGTAAGTTAAGTTTGTTTTGAATGAAAACTGAAGTATTGTTAAGATAAAAATATTTGAACCATTTTTTTAAGAGCTATACCACCAACAATTTTTATTAATGATTTGAAAAAACTTCCTGAACTAAGAAATTATCATTCTATTGACAGACTCTTTCAATGATCTTCATTTAAACTTTATAGCCGTACTGTTCTTTTGGTCCTATAGGCATTTAGTAAACCTAAAATTATATGCATATGTGTTTCTGTTCATATTATGTTAGAGTTTACCTAGTAGATAGGTTATTTTGTTTTACTTTGTGGTTGTTTAATTTGAATCTTTCTTCATGCAGATGAAAGTCTAAAAATATTTGAAATTTAACACAAAAGACACAAATATATGTTCATGTATAGCAAAAAGCTCATTTCATACATATATGTTCTACGCGGATACAATACAGAAAACTAAACATCATAGATTTATTTGGACAAACAGATTTCCCTTTTCTTATTTTCTTTGTTTTTTTAGTACTTTATTGACATACATGATTTCTTTACTGATTATTGAATGAATCTTATTGACTCTCATATGATGGTTGTGACGTTGATCGTATGTACCATCCAAAGAATAAAGGTTCAGTGAAAATCATAGGTCCTACGATAAGGGATTAAAATATATAAAGAAAATAACAAAAGATCGATCTTCAATATCCTTTGATCATTAGTCAGACACGGTATAATTTGGATTGGATTTGTTGAAAGATTCCCAATGCATTTTCATGAAAACACGACAATTGACTAATCTATTGACAAAATGTGAACAAATAATAATAAATGACTAGGAAAACAACAACAACCACTAGACTTCAGGTTCCTGGCTTGAAACAGGCACATTATGTATGTGACAGTGTTGAATCAGTTTGTGAGCACTCAACCTTTCCCTAACCTGGGGCAGTGGTGTGAAAAACAGCAATAAATACAAAGGAAAAAAATCGGCTGAAATGGATTGAGATCAACACTAAAAACCTACAACAAATGTCATTAAACTAATACGTGATACAACAAAATCATCGACTAGATCAAAACCCAAAAGCAATCGATCAGAAAACCAAGTTTTCCTTTACTTCTGAATAAATGAAAACACGTACAATTGGATTTAATGTTTATATGTGATTCGACGTCAAGGAAACATGGATTTGAAGACCTAATAATAATGCTGTGATCATATTCTTTACGGTTAAGCTTACCAAAATGAATTTACGACAATGTGATCTTACTCAAAATTTCCGAACTTTATTTACCGTTTTTCCGTAAAAATTGAGCATTTATATATATCTCGTTTTTCATCACATGATTGCATGTAAATCCAAATGTTTATCATGTTTATACCAAGTCTCAATATTGATGAAGAATTTAATAAATGGCTTATTAATTTGTGGTAACAAAATAAATGCATTTTGTAACTTGGACAATGCATTTATGTTTTGGTTATTTATGGTACTAAGGTAAAAATGCCACGCATGTGACACATGTGTGTGAAATCACACATGTGATACATGCGTGACACGCATGTGTCACACATATGATTTCACACACATGTGTCACATGCGTGACTACACATATGTTTCACATGCGTGTCACTCATGTTTCACGAATGTGACACATATGTGATACATACGTGCCACGCATATGTCACAGGCGTGTCATTTCACATGTGTTGCACATGTGTGTACTGTATCACCCAAATACCTTATTTTAAATTGATTTATATTCCAATTTAAAATAATATGTGAAACATGCGTAAATTTACACGCATTTGTCACATCCGTGACACACATGTGAAACATGCGTGTTACCACATGCGTGTCACATGTGTGGCATTTTTCGTCTCTTTCACATGCGTATCACACGCATTTGAAACACGTGTTACGCATGTGTCACATTCGTGGCATTTTTGCCAGTGTTAATGTACACTATCTCAGTGTTTATTTGATACTCTAGATTTGAAGCCCGGTTTTTGTGTGGTTTGCATTGTCCTTTTTTTACATTTTCTGTGATGTTTTTGCTGTCGTTTTTTTTATCTTTGTCATGTTCTGGGTATTGTATGCCTATTGAATGTGTTTGCTCTTGGTAAAACCATGCGTTTTTGCTTCGTCTTATGAAATACTTTGTCATTTTTGGAATACGCTAAAAAGATATAATGTTTTACTGTATAAGTTTTTTTCATATTTTTAGTAGGTAATAGTAAAATTATAGCATAATCAGGTGTTAATAATAGGATCGTGGTAAAACCATTTGTAAAATACGTTTTTAAAGATAATTTGTCGTTCACTTACAATAGGATTGACCATCCACAAGATACTAGATTGTGATGTGAAAATATGGTTAATGAGTAATGATGTGATGTTAGGTCCAAAAGTCAAAACCTTATTCTGATCGCAGAGGAAAGGTTCCTTTCAACTTTTATAAAGATATGTTTCCCAAAATTTTGACAAGGTATAAGATATACACCTTTTTGTTATTTTATTGCTTCATCATAATCATTAGGCAAAATTGAACTAAACCTGTCTTATCACAATAGGTTTCATATGATATGTTGTTTGTCAGTAATCAAACACTTGGATTTCAGAGGCATGCGTTAAAATTTTGAAGAACGCTTTTAGTTAAGAAAAAAAGCAAAAAACAGCAACTTGGATTTGAGAATTCTTTGAATTTTATTGCTACAATTACATTTTTGTAGTAATGTTCATAGTTAAATCTATAACTAAGAAATGTATCCCGTATCTGCATTACTGTTTTGCGAAATTATTTTGTTTGTTGAAAAGATGGGCCAAACTAAATTTGGGAACTGATACCATTGACGGAACCCTGATTAATTAAACAGGAAGTAATGTTTTTCAAATTATCCTTTTCTTTTTAATGAATTGTCTCTTTAGCAATGATTTGCTGATTAATGAATAAGGAAGTATTGAATCAAATTCCTATGATATTTACAAAGGCCCATAGTGGAAGCATTTCTTATAAGAATCGGTGGTGAATAATTGTCCTTAGTTCTTCTATAACATGTTTGATTGTCAAACTTTATCAATTGTTGTATTACACCGAATATGGCATACTTGTAACATATGACAGACAAAGCGTCTGATTTCGTTAAAATTTAATATTATTTGTGGTTCACAATTTGTGCCTCTCGATACCTTTTCTAATGCTTTGGTCCTGCATGGATCTGCGTATCGATATTTTCCAATATAATAAATAATTGGACGTTTAACATCTAAACGATTGAAATTAGCTGTTGATGACACGAATAAATAAATATATGATCAAATAACATATTTTTATACATAAAGATATAGATTTCTGCCTAATATTACAACATTTTAAGAATTACCATATAAAACAATTGAAAAGTAAAAAAATGAGAGGCAAGAAATGAGAAGTCGGTACGTATCGATGCGTATCATGATACGGTGGTATTGTATCAATATATCATGGTACGATTTTTCATTTACGATACTCATCCCTATATGATACCCAATCTGTGAATATGTATACTCGTCAAAATCTGCCGTAAAACAAAAGTTACAAAATATTTCAAGAGAGTTAAAGACGCTCACCCAAATAAAAAGTGGAATTATGAATTATTCATGTTAAAATTTTTAAACGCCAAAAAGGTATGGGAATGCACGGTGGGTTCTCGAAGCCAACGGATTTGAATAAATATGTAGAATTTTGGTATGCTATAATTATTAACATTGCACGATGTACTTCTCATCAGTAGCACAAGAACCACAATTAAGGAAATCCAAGATCCAAACATAGCAAAAGTAGCACTCAAATACAAACGAATCGAAATGCGAAGCAAATTCCGAAGATAGGGACATCTAATAAGTGCAATATTTTACGAAGCTTTTCTGTATTTTCAATGCTTTCGAATTTTGACAAATGCACAGGACTCGGTCCAGCGGTTTCACAATGCAAAATTACCAATGTTGAATAAATATGGAGAGTTTTGGCATGCTATATGTACATTTCAAGGAGTAACTTCTCATCAGTAGCCTACAAATTAAAATGTAGGAAGTGCGAGATCTAAACATATCAAAGAAGAACTCATATCCAAACAAATCCAAAATGGGAAGCCAAATCCGACGGCATGGACAACTAATTTTGCAATTAAAAAATCATTAGTAGAAATTCGAAGATACCACATGGGCAAACAGAAATCGTTACATCGGAAGACAGACAAAACCATTGCCATCAAAATTATTCGAAAGACAAACATAGAACACACAAAACTACACTAAACAGTAAAGCTGGAGTAACGTGAAGCCTACAAAAGCCAAATAACCCTAATAATGGATTGATAGTCATATTTCTATGAATATATTAATAATAGTTAACGGTGGTTGGACTTCATACGGGAGCTGGGGAAGTTGGGACACCTGTACAACATCTTGTGGCGGAGGAACACAGACAAGATATCGATATAGAACTTGTACCAATCCAACCCCTCTCTACGGCGGGAATAGTTGTTCCGGTTCCAGTTCTGACGTTGAATCAGGATCATGTAATGAACAGAACTGTCCAAGTAAGTGATTAAGCAATGTGCACACCAACCTCTAAATGTACACTATCTCAGGGTATATTTGACACCCAAGAGTTGGAGCCCGGTTTTTGTGTGATTTGCATTGTCCTTTTTTTTTACTTTTTCTGTGTTTTGTTTGCTGTCGTTTTGTTATCTTTGTCATGTTCTGGGTATTGTATGTCTATTGAATGTGTTTGCTCTTGGTTAGCCATGAGTTTTTTTGAGTCAATTTTGAAGACGTTAAAAAGTATAATGTTTCATTGTACAAGTCTTTTTTCACATTTTTATTAGGGAAAAGTAAAATTATTAACACCTCAGGAATTAGCATGATCAGATGTTAGTACAATAGGATTGGCTTATTGTATCGACAAGATACTAGATTCTAAAGTGAAAATATGGTAAATGAGTAATGATGTGATATTAGGTCCAAATTATGTTTATTCACACCAAAACCTTATCCGATCGCAGAGGAAAGGTTCATTTCAACTGAAAAAAGATATTTCCTAAATTCTTGACAAGGTTTAATATATACATTTTCACATTATATCCCTTCTTCGTAATCATTAGGCAAAATAGAACCAAACTTATTTTTTCACAATAGGTTTCATCTGATATGTTGTTTGTCAGTAATCAGGCAGAAAACTTGGATTTCAGAGGCATTGAAATTTTGAAAATCGCTTTTTGTTAAAAATAAAACAATAATACAGGAACTTGATTTTAGATTTTTTTTTAAATTTTTATTGCTACGATTATTTTTTTGTAGTTTTGTTCATAGTTAAATCTCTTTTCAAGAAATGTATCCTATTCTTGTTTCTTTTTTCAAAATTTCAAAATTATCTGTATTACTGTTTTTGCGATATTACTTTGTTTCTTGGAATGATGGACCCAACTAAATATTGGAACTGATACCATTGACCGAACCCTGACTAATCAAACGGGAAATAATGTTTTTATTAGCTATCCTTTTCTTTTTTAATAAATTGTTTCTCTAGCAATTATTTACTGATTATTGAATCGGATGTATTGAATCAAATTACTCTGACATTAACAAAGCTCATATTTGTTTTACTTTAAGCTGCAAAAGTGTCCAATTTCAGATTTATGTCCGATAGCCAGTTTCATGACTTCTGAACCCCACAAAAATGCTTATTTTGTGTTCCGGATATAATCTTTTCAAATGTTTAATTGCATCCAATTTTATCATTCAACTATCCTTTAATATCGTCCTGCAAGCATGCTCGGCCATTTCCAAATACTAATTTTGCTTGATATAGTTTAGCCGTACCCTTTTTTAGTGTAAGGTAGAAAATTTAATTATTCCATATTTATGAGCAAGAGTGTAAATTGTTGTTTTACACTGAATATGGCATACTTGTAACATTTGACAGACAAAGCGGCTGATTTCGTTTTAAATTTAGCATTATTTGTGGTTCAGAATTTGTGCATTTCCAAATTGGTCATGTATGGATTATTATCAGACGGACACAGGTTTAAGATATAAAACAATCAACTGTATTCCCTTCTTTCAGTCTATTTATCTTCAGTAACACGTGTCATAATTAAACTGGTTTAACTTTTTATATCTAAAAAGTAAATGGAAAATGGAGTCTTTATTCGGCATTCGGGTAATTGTTCTATCACGTGTGGAAAGGGTAAGAAAACAAGATCACCTTCAAGGTCATATGCAATAACCCTGTGCAAGCTTAAATTCGAGCGTGCAAATTACAAATTTTCTTTTTTAAAATACTTTCTGTGTCGTTAGTCAAAATTGAGTATTGTAGTCAGCAATTTGCTTCGTTGTTTCTTCACGTTCACAGTAGTTGTTGCAATAAAAGTCTAGAATACATCATATAGACAGAGAACAAATTACACTTCCAAGACTTTATCGTTAGTGCAATTAGTTGTAATTTCCTATTTATATTTTAAATATCAACAGCATTATACTTCGGTTTTTATGCTTCAATGGGTGATTTGTATATGTAATACTAATAATATTTTTGACAATTTAGGTTTTAAATTTAGACATAATGGACAACTTTGTATCTACACTTCCCAACAAAATATGTCAATCATTAAAAAATCACCATAAGAATAAATAGAAGAATATGTAAATTACCAGCTTACTTTCAATTGGGAGGCAATTAACAGCCAGTGTGGTCAGGTATTTACTATGATGTCACTTTTGTCATTTACATATTACCATAAAAGGTATTTGTATATATCTGACACCTCTTGTTTGCTATAAACATCTGAGTGTCCAGATATTAAATCGCAAATTTTAAAAGTACACTTGACTTTGCATTAAAACAACGCCTCAATTTTAAATAGCAACAATACACAAAGTGACAAAACACTTAATAAAACGAGTTTTTCAAAGTTTAAATTAGTGAAAACAATTTAAATGTAGTATTCATTAAGATGTGTCTAGGTGTATGCAAACTTACCCATATAAGTTATTATCATGTAACAGGTTAAGTTCGTAAATTTTTGTTTCTGACCAGAACTAAAAAACTAAAAATTTCTGTCCTTATATGTATTAATATATAAAACAATAAGTGGAAGTCGAGTTAAAATGAATTTTTAAAAGAAAATGATTCATTTTCATATTTTCACAGTCTGACAAACTTTAGTTACATAATATAGAACATTTTGTTACTTACAGTTGACGGTGGATGGACAGATTATAGTCTATGGTCCGAGTGGACTGAGTGTTCCGAGACCTGTGGGGACGGAATACAGACGAGTACACGTAATAGAACATGTGAGAATCCCGAACCTAAAAATGGCGGAAAACAGTGTCTTGGTGATGAAGAAGAAGAACGAACGCAAATCTGCAAAATAAAAGACTGTCCAGGTGAACAAAAGTTACAGGTGTTTTGAAACTGTATATGCTTAAAAAGTTTTGAGACATGAAACAAGAAGAAAAAATGCATTATTTTCAATATTTACCACAGAAATATAATTACAGGGTGCAAGCAACTCCACAATGCATTCTCTCTTAGGGGAACCTTATATTTTCATTTATAGATAATTTATTGTGAAAATGCTTTTTCTGAATCTTTCACAGGATATATGAGCAGGTTCTGTCAAAAAGATAATAAATCAGGACTTTAAACATGGCAACTTGAAGTAGTTTATCTGAATTATATCGGGGGCATGCATGACAAAAGCATGACCATGATTGGTTTAAAGTACAACTTTAAGTCTGATAGCATAATATAGCATGAAAAAACTGCGACTCTATCTTCTATTTCCTTCATAAAGGCAGCCTCACAATTTAGACTATTATAAATTTGGTTTTTTTTTAAATGAAATAATCTCATTTTTCTTATCGTTTGTGATGAAAAAGTCTTATAAATGTGTTCGGAATAACGCTAATATATACCTCAGTGTTACCATCTCGCTCAACATATGTAAAACTTTTTTACCTGGAAATTTAGTTGCAACGCATTAAACAAGACACATACATATGTATTGGAAACAACACTTAAAGCCACATAAGTCTTAGGTTATAGTTTGAAGTATTTAAGTAGATTCTCGTATTATTTATTCCGTTTTAAATCTGATATTTGATATACGAAGATTCTGCATATATATTGAGATGTTTGTGGATTTGAAACCACCTGAAATTGACTAGCAGAAGCTTAAATGTTTAGAGTTGTTTAATATATGTTTGAACCATTTCCAGCTTATTGTGAGTGCAAGACTGTTGGTGACACACATTATCGGCCTTTTGATGGTCAGTGGATACATTTCATGGGCTCATGTCATTATCAGCTGGCTAAGTCATTGGAAAATGAAACAGACTGTCCATTTTCTGTAGTTGCAATCAATAGACCAGCCAGTGCAACGGCACAGTTGCCTTACACGCGGACGATTGAATTTACTTTGAAAGAGTACATCATAAAACTTTTACCAAACAAAGTAGTATGGGTATGCATTAGTTATTTGCAGTTAAGAAATAGAAGAGACGAAAAGTTAATATCGTTGAGACCGCCCCACGATTCTACAGGCATTGTAAATATTTTCAAGATCAAGAGGTCACCACAGGGCGTTCAACTCCGTAGGTGTAAAGTAACACATATTGTTGAGTGTCAACAATTAAAATTTCAATAATTATCACGGAAAGATTTTATACTAAATACATACAATATCATGGTTAATAAATAGTATTTTACTTTTTTTGATTCAAACTGATATTTCTGCATGTTTCTGAATAAGTATTTTAAGAATATCCGGATTTAACTATAACAAGTAAAATATTTGAGTCTACAATAGTCTAAAGACTGAAAATGCCTTAACATGTTCTACTCCATGTGATGAGGTTTATTTATCAAACACATTTGTATAATATTCTAGTGCTTTTTATATTTTTTAGGTAATAAATATATAAATCATGAGAAAAAATACTTTAGGGATGATGTTCAAAAGAAATAAAATCATATAACTCACAAATGATCCAAATTAAAAGTGAAGATCACTGTGAATGCTGTAAAATAAAATTGATAAATGGTGAAAAAAGGCATTTGTAAGAAATGATTTAAGATTTCCTCATTTCTTTTATTTTGGTCTTGTCTGTCTTCTTACTTTCATTTACCTTTTGAAACTTTTGTAACTTCGACATAATTTCAAAAGTTTCTCACAGTTTTCTAGTTTGTATGTCTTATCCTGCACAAGTTCTGTTGAAACATGTTGTTTCCGTTTTATGTGAGCAATATACTAAAAGTGATATTATTATTTGAAAGCAATACGTACTACAATAACACAAAAACATAAAAAAGCATAATAATCTCTTAATATAAAAAACACCTAGACCAAAGAACAAGATAATCTCTTAATATAAAAAAATACCTAGACCAAAGAACAAGAAATAAAATGTGTTTTTTCAGTTGTTCCACTTTTGTAGTACAGCAATACATTGTATTCGTATTATTTTAGTCAGAATTATTTATAGATCTAATGAAAAAAAAATATATTGACAGCTGATGAGCGTTCTAGGCTTGCGTTTAAGACAGCAACGATTGCTGAGTTGGCAAAGATTTAATAATAGCTAGTTGGTGTTAAAAAAACCAGCCATTGGACAACTGAATTTTCGACAACAGCTAGCAAGTGTTTAAAATTTTTAGGAATTTTCTAGTAATAGAGACCAAATACAGGTCACAAAGAAAACGCCACATAGTAATTCATTTTATACATTACCAATGACAAAACAACACCTAAATTAAAACTTTTCAGCTTGTAAAAGCGTTGTATATACTAGTATTACATCTGACCTTTTATTTCCCTTTTGAAGGTTATGACTAGGATGTTGTGATATTTTTCCGTGGGAGATACGTTTAATTTAGGTTATTATATTAGAAAAATAAACTTTTTTAAGATAATTCCTTTTTAGGTGAATGGGGTAAAAATCAATCTTCCATACAATTCCGATGATAAGGAAATTGAAATATTTGTCAGTGGCCGATATGTTCGTGTTCAGACAGACTGTGACATTGTCTTGGAATGGGATGGAAATAAGAATCTTGAACTTGCAGTTCTTGACACTTTTGCAAACCGCATGACCGGTCTGTGTGGAGATTGTGATGGTGCGAAGGATAAAATTGGGCTTGACTTGACCGATGAGGACGAATTCAGTCTCATTGCTGATAGTTTTGCTCTTAAAGACTCAGCAGAAGAAAATGGATTAGTGTAATTGCATTTGATAGTATTTTTGTTTGAAGGCTATTTTCTTTAAAGAATAGTCAAAGGGCCTTTCGATTTATTTTCTTTTCTCAGAATTTGTTTTATTAGACATCAAAATTATTTTATTTCATTTAAAATTGATATATCTTTCCATTTGTTTGTATTGTGCAGTCTGAGATGTATCAAAAATAAAACATTATGATAGTGATTACAGGAAGTGATTACATGTTTATTAATGTGTCTCATAATACTTATGTACAAGAGTACCAATGTTGAGAACATAAATGGTGAATTTTAGCCTGATATATATATACGTTTCCAGGATTAACCTCTCATCAGTAGCATAAGAACTGAAATGACGGTAGTCCGAGATCTAAACTTAGTAAAACAAGCACTCAAATCCACACAAAGATACTAAAAACTTAATTTTAAGCTTTTTTCTTGACAAAATGCTGCATTCTATTCAAAATTAATATTGATTTTTTAATATTAACTCAACTGTATTGTTCACAGCTGTAGTGAGGTTACAGAGCTGCCGGAAGTAGAAGATAACGTAGCGGATGCTGCCGCGTCATCTGAATATTGTGGTCATTTACGTTTAGAGGTTAACGGTACCAGTTCATTCCAAAAGTGTATAGAGAAAAATGAGGTGCTTGCTGGTTTACAGTATGACATGTGTGTATCAGATGTGTCTTTGTATTTTGATAAGAATGAGGCAGACTTGGCTCAATCCGTTTGCAACAACTTAGAGACATTTGCTCTACAATGTGATGAAGAGGATCTTCCAGTTGAATGGAGAAGTGATGACCTATGTCGTAAGTTAAAACAATCGCGGATAAAACAGTTATCAGTATCTCTATTCCAGATTAACTTTCGTAGTGTGTCAAAACTAAGTTATTAGGATTTTTGGTAACTTTATGTCTTTTGAAAGCTATATACAATATTAGGGCAATGTCTTTTTGTATGAGGCTAAGAAACTGGGTAAGAGCGAGGTATACCGAGCCCTTCAACAGTTTCGTGCCGCATAAAATATTTTTCATACATTGATCTAATATTGTTTTTATACTGTAGCTATAAAAAATATATAGATTACTACAAAATTTAATTAACACAATAATAAAACTTCTTCTGTCCGTCAATGAGCCCCTGGCTATAAAGAAAATAAATTTGACATTACAGTGACTTGGTGCATGGTGTTGGAGCACTAAACGTAACGTCATTTTACTAGTAATAAAGCCTTAAATGACGACGTTTCAAATTTTCGTTAGGAATAATTTAATTATTCATGGCTTTTTGTGTGTGTTACGGGTTTTGCATTTATATAATATTGTTTATGCGTTTGTAGTTTTTGCATTACTTTTTTATATTTCACTGATAAACATAAACTTGAAAAAAAATTTAATAATAAATAATATATATTTTGTAAAATTTTAAAATTTTACATGTACTTTCAAACATAACTCTTTATTGTAAATTCAGAAATAAGTTTAATAA
>JAULBM010340886.1:0-12589 GCA_032357055.1 Geukensia granosissima
TTAGATCCAGCTGATAGCTGAGTAATGTTTGCCATGCATATGTTATAACAAAGAAATCAAAGAAAAACGATCTTACTAGTTTTCCCCTCCGCCATGTTGGGATGGTGGTAACTGAAGTTACCACCATCTGCTTGTCACCAGTGATGACAGACATGTTTTTTGTCCGATGGTGACCAAATGAGGAAACTTTGTGAAGGACCTTACATTGATTCTTCCTGTAAAGTTTGGTTCCATTTGGCCTCTTTAGGATTCAGAGAACATGACATAGTTTAATATCAGCCAATCAGAAACAAGAATAGTCTGTGGCAGCCATTTTTTTTAATCATATATAAAACGAAACGAGGAAACTTTGTAGAGGTTCTCCCATAGATGCTTTATTACAAGACTAGTTTTTATATCCAGATGAAAATGTAAAATTTTACGTACGGATGGACGGCGGATTCTAGATGATGACAAAAGCTCACAGGGACTTTGGCAAAGTGAGCTAAAACCATCTCAGATTTATATGATACAAGTACAGAGATGTATATTGTACGAAATTAGCATTTTTTCGTGTTTTATTCTGATAAAGTGAGAAAAGCATATTTTATGTATAATTTTAAAGATCAAAACTAGTTCAACATCAGAATTATAAAAAGTGTGGTACACGAAACGACAACTGCTGTTTGCTGCCATGGGAAAACAAAAGAGAAATTTGGAAAAGATGTGTTAGCGCACAAAGGCCTACCCTTTTTCAAAATCTACAGAATACGTTCATATACCTACAGGATTTTTCTACATTCTCAAATCATATCCTGTGAGAACCGGCCATTCATGAAATGGTCATCTACTTGTTCACAGCTCGGTGGTGTAATAGTTAGAGTGCTCGCCTCGAGTGGGGATGGTCGTGGGTTCGATCGGCCGGGTCAAACCAAATACATTAAAATTGGTACAAGTGTATTTGCTGCTCCTCCGCTATGCTCGCAGAATTTAGGAGTAAGAGCAAAGACTGGTCGGTCCAGAGTCAGAATAATGTGTCTGGGTAAACTGGCACGTCTTCCTGTGGACTGTTGCTTTCGTGAGGTAGCACGTTAAAAATCTGGCTCAGCGTGTCTGTCTAGTACAAAACAGGGTTCATTCATCATCACTCATCATTAATATGCTCTCGTCCTGAATATGCATGAAATATTTGCAGCTGAACGTTAAGCACCATTCAATCAATCAATCAATCTACTTGTTCATCTCACCTTACCAAAATGACGTGCCTTTAAGCGGAGTTTGTATTCTGGTGGAGATAAAAAGCCGTCATACAATATCTTAATCCTGGCTACTCTCTGGATGAGCCATTATTTATACACTCTTACCAACAAAAGGATGCCCTTTCAGTGGTGGTCCTACCTCGTGGCGGACATATTTATAGTATTAAACTGTCGACCATCGGGCGATTATGTTATGTTTTTTATTCCCGACCTAAAGCAAACGGCAGCATTAAATTATACCCTTGTACGTACGTCCGCTCTGTAAAATTTTCGCCAAAGGTATTTTTGTATTAATATTATATTTGGTCTGAAGCAGTATCAGGGTGAGTTGTACTGTGTCTTATCTGTTCAGGTCTGTCACGTGTCTTCTTGGTTGAATCTTCGTCGTCGGGCGGAATAATCCGTGTAAAATGGATCTATCTACATTTTCTCTCTGTTTAATATTAGGGACTTATCATTTTTTACCTGGTTGGGGTGCTGGTCATTTGAAAACAGTGGTTCCAAAAAAAAAAAAAAAAAAAAAAAATTGACCCCCCTCACAAATTGTCCAAAAAAATTTTGACCCCCTACAGAATATGCCAAAAAAAGTTGACCCCCTTTGAAATGTCACTAAATGGTAGAATAAATACATGCAACGTACTTATCAAGTTTCAGGCATATAACTAAAGCTTCACATATTTATAGGGAATATTGTCATTATTGCTTGTTATCAAAATTCTAAATATACTACATATACTTAATGTATTTATTGGAGTATGCTATCTCACCACTCTTAAAAGTTCAAAACTGCAGAAATGAAATTCATTTAAAATGTTAAAATCGCAGGAATTTCCTTGCTTTCCGACTGGATTTTGTAAAATAAGTAGGTTTAAGCAACCGACATTTTACCAGGAACATCAGCAGCAACATAGCACATTTCAAGCAGAAGAAAAAAGAAAAACAGAAGGAAGATTAAACGACAAAAAGATAAAAGACTTCAAACCAATTGTGAAAAACTTCTTAAAAAGATAATTTCTCCAGAGACAAACAACAAATGCTGATATCGTCACCTACAAACCAAATTATCAAATAGGAATTAATGATCTGAACTCAATAGGAATAGAGAAAAATAGACCAAGGCAAGAGAGGAATGCCCTTAAAAAACTCGCTGTTTCTGGATACTTCGAAGAAAACGCGAAAGAACTCTTAAGAAATGAATTCAATAAGAAATTTAAAAGTACAATGGGAAAAACATTAAACATGGATTCGAAGGATTATCATGAATCCAATGAAACTGATGAATCTGATAAAAGAAATGACAGTAACGATGAAATAATAGCAACAAGTGACAATGAAACCAGTGAGATTAACAAGATTCATGACGATTCTTTTGACTATGTGACTGTCAGAAGTTTGACCCCAGAAAGATACATAGATATGTAAAAATTAAATATTTTGGTGTATTTTGTGCTCATCTGAAAAGTCATACAATATTTCCATTTTTTTTCAATTCAGTTGTGAATAACAGTTAGAAATTGTGTAAAAAAATGACCCCCCTTCCAATTGTTTCATGGCAGTGGCTGATATATAAAAATATGATCCCCCCTGTTAAATTATTTTTTTTTAAATGATCCCCCCTTTCCAACATTGAAAAAAATATTGATCCCCCCTACATTTTGACCAGCCCCCCCCCCTTCCAGGTAAAAAAATGGTAAGTCCTTACCTTTGGTAAAAGAGGTTTCTTGTCAGCAACAACCTATTATCAAGAAAAGCTTGATAGGAAGCACCGTATCAACTGAGGTAATTCAAATGTTTTAATTGCAAAGGAGGGTGAACTTGATTTGATACAACAGATCGAAGTCAAATGCTTAAAATCTGGTTAGAATACAATGACATTTAATCAGCACAAACATCAGAACCAAAGCAATCTAAACAGACAGGAGCCCAAACTAAACTGAGGAAAAATGACGATAAACAATAAACTTATAAATCTTCCAAATCATCAACTTCCTATTCATACGTAGATTGTTTTCATGATACTCGACCCGCTGCTGACTCAAAATACTCAAACAAGGAAGTGTTCACGGCTTAAGTCAACACTTTGGAGAGAAAGTTTACGGTCTTAATCAAAATCTTGTCGGACATTACTGAATGCAGGTTTCCCAAAATAAAGAATTTCATATCTGATGAATAGTCATTTTGTCTTATAGTACTGAAGACAGAAGACAGTACAGGTAGAAGTGTGATCGAACGCCGATTCCCAGATAATGACTTCACAACGAGCAACACGGTCGTTGAATTCAAAGAGACAGGAATTGCTTTCACTTTCGGACTACCCAAGTTCATCCCTGGTTTTTAGGTAGACCCTATGTTATCCACATTTTCAATGAAGGTTTCATTGTTGTTTTTTCTGCTGTTTGGTCTTAGCTTTGCGCTCGAGCTAACCCAAACTCCGAAACAGTGGTGACACGTCCTAGCTTTGGCTAGTAACGATTAAACTGGGCTGAGACGTTGACCACTGTTTGGAGCTGCGGGTTAACCTTGTTCAATTATCTTTTCCTGATTTACCGCTCAGTTTGCTTACTGTCTGTCTTTTGATTTCAACTTTTTTGAAAGAATTCTGAATTCTGTATGCTACATAACGGTCAACAGTAATATTGGTTCCCTGTGACACATGGAGAATGACCAGAATACATCATGTTTCCTCCTCTATTTATTATTGCAGAAGAAGGCTAATGAAAAAAATAAAGGAAATAAAACACAGGTATCAAATGGACATTAAACTCCTTCTTAGAAGACTTAGTCTTTGCTGATGAAACTTGGCACCAAATTGAACGTACCAGAACAAAGGTATAGACCTTATCATCAATGAGAAGAAAACTAAAGTAATGACTAAAATAATAATGCAACAAAGCCATCAGAGCCAGAATTAAACAGACTAGAATGCAGAATGCATTCTGCTAACGCTATACAATCTGACTGGAGAAGTATGTTGATCGGCTGAACAACAAACTAAAAATTTACAATAGTACTGTAAAATAGGTGCTTCTTTATGGGGCAGAATGTTGAAAGGTAATCCAAACTGATATAAAAAAAACTCTCCCGATTCACTAAAATACAAAAGTACCATTGTTAAATAGACCGGACAAAGGAAAAGCTATAAGATTTACAACACCAAAAACCCCCAAAATATATTTAACAAAATTATTCCTTATTCCTAAGCACTGCTGCATAGAGCATACAGAGAAGGTGCCGTTGGATGGAACACGTTTTGAGAAAGGAAAATGAAAGTATCCCCATGTTTCTCTAAGATGGACACAAAATTAGAAGCGAAAATGAGGACATCCGAAAGAGACACTGCGAAGGATTGTTGAACTGGCGATGAAAGCAATCGACAAGACCTAAAGGGAAATAGAGAAGAAAGCACATGCCCGTAGCCAGACATTTTCGAGGGGGGTTATGTCGACTCGCAAAGCGACTTCAAGTCCAGGGTCTGGGGTATATGGTGCAAAATCCTTTAATCTGACCATTACCTGGCACTGTTTTTGCATTTCAGAAAGTCCAGGTTTTTAGACTTTAATAGTCAGACTTCAGTCTGAATTGCGAGTTTAACATTGCTTATTGGTTTCAAGGGGGGTTCGTCCGAACCCCTCGAGCCCCCTGGCTACGAGTATGCAGGAAGTGTAGAGTATGCTTGTTGAGACCCTATGTACCGATGGGCACGGAAAGGATAAGTGAGCAAGTATGCTTCTTCTCGTTATTATTAACAGAAATTTTTCAACTAATATCGAACGTGGTTTTAATCAAAAATATAGTTACTGTAAAGTGACCGAGTTGTTTTCTGTGATTTTTTAAGTAAATGCCAAAATTAATTAATGTTGAATGAACATCCATGAATATAAAAATGAAGATATGGAGTAAATATCAGAGAGACCACACAACAACCACAGATTTTGCAAATCTAGATGTCTACTCTAGGCCTTCAACAAGGGTGGAATTGCCCAAAATAAACAAAGCGTGTATACGTAAAATTGTAAACGAAGACAAATTTATGACCACAATTCCTGACTGGAGAGAGGCACATGAGACATGTGGTTGGGTTAAACTAGTTTTGTAGGATCACAACTTGCCACCAACGACTTGTAAAGGGAAAATTCGAAGATACCAAAGGGGCAGACAGAAATCGTTAAATCGGAAGACAGACAAGACCATGACCAACAAAAAGAAACGAAAGACAAACATAGAACACACAACACTACACTGAAAACTAAACTCCTATTTAAACTTCCTTTTGTTTTTATTTTGTTTCAAATTTGTCTTGTCTCGTTGGACAATGAACTTTTGATCACTCACATGGGTATTCTACACTGAACTGTCAGGTAAATTTCTTTTGCAATTTTTGAAGATAAAACATATTCCAAAAACTCTAAAAGTCCACTAAATCCTGTTTGGAAGTCCTGTTTGTTTGACAACTTTGTTTGGGTGTATCCTTATTTTATTAATTTATTCGACAACAAAAATGCTCTCTTCAGAAAAATCCTGATACTTAGAACAGGCACAACAGCATTGAATTAACTGCGAAACATAAACCCTGTAGGCAGGGGAAGAAGAAATATTGCCAAATAAATACGGAAAGATTACAATAGCAAAGTTGAAGTCATCGCGTTTGTCGTGAATCTTAGAAACAAGGCTTTAGAAGCAGACTTATTATTGATTATTCGACAAAACATATGGATTAACAAACCACTAATCAAAACATCTAGCAGCAGAGTTTAACAAAAATCCTGCTGTGCACCAATTCCTGATCAGTGGCAATCTTATCAGAAAAAATGGGAAAGCATAATAATAAGGATAAACAAGACACCATAAAAATGAGTAAGTGAGTGTCAGTGACCTATATTTGTAGATCCTTCTCTTATTATCACACTGTCGAGTCCCATTTTACATATCTTCCTCGCCAGTTCAGTTGGTCCAACGTACACTGGTTTGAAACGGGTTGTTTTGGTTTGAGTAGTAAAAGATAACTGAGAAAAGCATTGAAAACGCCGAATGGTAGTAACATTCTATGTTATTGTCGGTTTGTCATTGAAACCATTGCATTTCGGAAACTTGGTTATACATGCTGATATTCTATATAAGTATTTGGCAGTCAGGTAGCTTCCTATATAAGCTACTGAAAAAAACAGGCACATCTCGGAGAATTTTTCGTCAGCCGAAAATCTGACGATCGTTTTTGAGCATTTTACTGACAAATGTTTTGTATTGTTGTGATCGACATGTTCCCAGTTTGGATTTTTATTCTACACATACAATTGTTTTTGTAATAAATCTTATTTTTTAAATTTCTTGAATAATGCATCATTTTGGTTTGAGAAATGGGATGTGTGCTCATCGTGGTTTACGTTTTTTGCATTTTTTTAGAACTTACGCAACAACTATTTTCTTTTGGTGCGAGGAGAGGAGGTAGCAGTGATTTTCATTTCGACATAATTTTTGTCAGAACTTTTAAAAGCAAAGAGTTTTCCTTCCATGTTGAACATAAATGTTTATCATCTGTTGTTCATTGTCTTAATCATCTCTAATTTAGCAGTAGATTTTTTTCTAGAAACCGACATCATTTTTTCTCACGACATTACAAAATCTAAATAGTTTTTCTGGGATCTAGGCCATTTAAATATCTTCATCACCGTCAACCCCGAAAAATAATGATTGTTGCCTTAGCAAACTCTAATTTAGCGTTCGGAGTTAATTATCTAAATGTGTTTTTTTATCATGTATATCTGCATTTACGGGAAATGATAGGATACAAATCTAAATGTATACTCGCAAGTAATTATTCTAATAAACATTTTGTCGAAGTCAAAGACATAAAAGATGCACACGTTGTTAAGACATATGCGGATACTCTATTAAATTTACTGATGTTTGCATAATTTTTCAATTATTTGTAACCTTATTGGTAAAAAACGCACTTCCGATAAAAAGAATTTCGGTTCAGGAACAAAATAGTTATTGTTCTTAAAGGTTTTCTATATGAATAAACATTTTTGAGCCCTACAGGAAAAATCACATTATGAAATTGAAAAACTAGAAAATGTGACATTTTCGGAGACACAATAAAATTAGAGGTGATATCTTCAATCTAGTGTGATAGGCACAACTTAAAAAAAGAGGTACTATATTGTGAGGAATTTATGAAAGTGCAGTAGATTATGGGTATTTTAAGTCAAAACTATATATTTTTTCGCAGGATCGATCGAAAAACGTTTCATCTGATGTTGATACACATAGTAAATTTCACCGTTGCAAATATTGTTAGATACCCGTAATGTGACAGGTAATCTGTTTAACCAGACTTTGGTTTTCAATGGGGCCTGCATTTATAAACTTAAACTGAATACAAAAATTGACAGCTCACAGACACTCGAAAATGCTGGAGCGCTGAAATTTTGACCAGATGCGTATTGAACAATTTCTTACACCGGCAGAAATGCCACGCATGTGACATATGCGTGTAACATGTGTTTCACATGCGTGTGACACGCTTGTGAATGAGATGAAAAGTGCCACACATGTGATACGCATGTTTCACAAGTGTGTCACACATGTGACACATGCGTGTAAATTTACGCATGTTTCACATACGTTTTAAAGAAGCTATATAAATTGGATAAAAATAAGGTATTTGGGTGATATGGTCCACACATGTGAAACGTATGTAAAATTACACGCATGTGAAACATATGTGAACCATAAATGTGACACATGTGTGGGAAATCACATATGTGTCACATGCGTGTCAAACATGTATCACATGCATGATTTCCCACACATGTGTCGAATGTGTGGCATTTTACCCAGGTATCATCGTTAATTACTGTATATGATCCAAGTGATTGTCCGAATGTAGACATATACAACTACAGTTAATTTTAACCCATTCGAACTGTCAAACATTTTGACACTGAAACACCTTTTTTCAAATTAATATACAATTTATAGTTGACAAGCTACACAATATATAACGAGTGATGTCAAATTAAGACGGCAATTGTAGTCGCCAAACTATAACGAAGTCCGTACTCTTTCCTGCCTAGACTGATCTGTAGTTTTGCATCGTAGAAGTATGACTAGTTTTGAAAGGGGGCAAACTGTTAAATGTGAAAAGCCCCAAAAATAATAGTGGTAGAACGGTTTCTGTGCATTTAATATTATTTGTTTATGAAAGCCTTTAAATGAAGTTGTAACTGAAGTAATCTTGAAAATAAGTGGGGGTTGGAAAGAGCATAGTTATGCTCCCCGACTTTCAAAAGTGATGGGGCAATTGCCCCTCATGACCCCGCCTACTACGTCTATTTGGATGAACCAAATATATACAAGTTACACTTCTGTTGTATGACTGGTGGATTCTATACCATACATATGACTGTCAAAACTCTTGGTTTTAATAAAAATCTCAGATGCATCACTATCGGTCAAACATGGGAGTAGCAAATCATATACAGATTTAGCATGAATATACAATCAAGTTGAAATCATACAAAAACTCGGGAATGATTTACTGTCCGGTTCTTGCGAGAAATGTTTGTCGATCAATCGATAGACTGTAGGAATTTTCATGGATACCAAATAAGCTTCTTTAATTGAAGACTAATTTCTATAATGTTATGAATACCAGTTTATGAACAAACTTTTAATCAGATTTAATTAACACTTACTGCATGCCATCTTGACGATATCAGAGCAATTAATAACACCGACTTTTTTAAATAGGTCACTACAATTTAGCCTACAGAGAACTTACTTTGAATCAAATCAGGACTTATTCCTTTAAAATTGGCTCCAATATTCGGTGTATTTATTTCTAAGCTTTTCCGCTTTGTCGGTGTATGAGCGATGTTTTCAGATTTTTTTGGTATTAGTAAAAGGAATTCGAAGATACCAAAGGGGTATGTTACAAAAGTTCCTCCATAACAAAAGTTCCAAAAAGAAGAAATATTATATAGTTCCAGTTCCTCTGGAACTATTATTGTAATATTTGTTCCTGACGGAATAAACAATATAACCCTTGTACGTACAGGAAATAATATGATGAAATATTCTATAATTTGAACTTCTAGATCTGTTATGAGAATAAATATATGTTGACATTCTGTCATAAAAATAATGATGTAATTGCTTGGGTGCAACTGCAGAAAAATGGTAAAAAAGGGAAATCAAGTAGAAACTTTTTATTTAAACATAAGTGTTACTTGTGTTACATTGTATACTTATTTTTCCGATATTTATATTTATTACATTATCACATTCTATTATGTGTCCATTAATGAAGATTTTATGGCGACATGTAGATATTTGTAATTTAAACGTTTTATATGGTATATCTCATGGACAATCATATCATGACACTGAAACAATATTCGGGGCTTGACTTACAAAGCTGATCGACCCAGCTTGTTTTCTATACCTTACACTAAATGACCCCTTTCATGTATCTCAAAAAGAGAATGCATATGGCCGCTACAAATAGCTGTATTCTGCGTTCGTAACCAACCCATTAATTTTCTGATGACAATCAAACGCAGTTGGCCTTTTTGTCCTATTCCGAACTTTTGGAAATTATGTATTTGTTTATTTTACATGTACTTGTCCTAAAATGCCGTAAATGTCAGTTGCCGCCTTATATTAAAAAAACAAACGGTAAATAAACCAAATAATTGCTAATAATGTCGAATAACGATATTCCAAAGTATCGCGCGAAACGGGCTGCACTGAGATTCCCTTTATTTTGCTCTTTAGCATTTATAAATATTTCTGAGCGTGATTTAAATTTACATGCAGGGCTTCATTCGGGGACACATTTTTTACCGGGTGAACGTATCAGAAGAAGCGATTATGATTATTAGGTTTCACAGTGAGATGGCGAGTAATATAGTTATATAATCTGTTCAAATAATTCAACTAAAATTCCTACGTATAAACTTTTTTAACCCAGTACCTCGTACTTTGCAACACAATGGGTCAAAGCATTTAGCAAATCTGAATTATCGTATAAATATAGATATTTTACATTCATGCGATCGATAGCTAATGCGATCTATTAATAACTTTTTATTTCCCAATAAAACGTGGATAAGGTCGCGACCTTTGATAATCTTCTACGTAAGTGTAAGCAGACACTAGTTTGGTAATTTATGCCGTAAACAAGAAAGGAATCACATACTTAATTTTAAAATCCTGGTGATTGACGAATCAGCGAGTACCGATGGACGGATTATCCAATCAGAATTGAACAGGAACTTCTCTGTTAAGCGATTGATTATTTATCCCGTCTCTAATGAGAGATGGGAATTATATATTGCCTATGATGTTAACCAAACAGTGTTGTTGTAATTTCCACTCTCAAAATCATCTGACAAACAGATTTTGTTTATATGTCACCTCTTGCGAGGATCGATCTACAGTTTATATTTTAATTTTATGTTGCGTCGAACGAACTATGTTTTAGTTCTACATTGTACCTACAACGACAATTTTTTTTTACCTTGTTTCTCTTTTATTTTTAAGAAAGCAACTAATAATTCATTCTTTTATTCTTGAATTGAGAAGTGCGAAATATATATAGGCCTTTATAGGCCTTGAAATTAGATTATATCACGCGCTCACCCCCAATGTAATTTTAATTAGAATAAATCATTTTAAATTTGGTTTTTGATTCATGTTTTCAAATGTCAATTTAGTCAGTTCCGAATTCTGACTTTTTCAAAAAGGAAGGTGGAGTTTTCAGAATCATTTTTAAAAAGTTAATTTGTTTTTATTTTCATGTTTTTAAATGTTTTCATATCCATGTTTTTTTAATGTAAAAGTCAGTGGCGGATTCTGACTTTCACAAATAGAGAGGGATGGGTTTTCCTCAAACAATCTTTTATTAAAAGCTGCGCTTGACAATTCTGCCGAAATTTCCGTTTGTTTTTAAACTAACAGAAAGGGGATTGGTGGGTAGATATGTTTTTTTCATGAGTCTTTCATTGAATTTTTAAAAAAATACCCACCCAGCGATTTTTATGTATTACACCCCCTAAACAATAGCGAGGATTTACCCCGAAATTTCACCAGTGTCAAAATTCAGACTTAAAAATGTAAGGGAAAACTATGTTTCCTTCCTCGTTTTGCTGAAGGCGGTGTTTTCATAGGCCTTTGAAATTAAATTACAATGAATATCCCTGATGATATTTTAATTTGCAACAAATTTTATCCTTGAATTATCAATGAATTATTATTTGAGACCGTTTGGAAAAAGAGAACTGTTTCAATCAAAGTGGGATTGGTTTCCATAACACTTTATATCAAAGGCTGCACCGGCATACATTTTTTTAGCCATTTTTATAATGGCATTTATTATAAAGATAACCTTTATGTATAAAAAAGTCACGCCTACCAATCGCTCTTAATCATATCGTAATGATATGTTAATATTTGTTTGGCGATGAGGATCTACAAAATTAAGCATAGGTACAGGTAAATCGATTATTTCCTGCGAAATGAATCAAAGAATGTCATTCGACTCTTTTATAATTTGTCTTTATCTATTGAAAGTCTGTTGGTTGTCTCTTACGCTTACTTGTCGGTAGAACTTTTGCCCGCAAAATTCATTCAGATTTGGGATTTTTATTCTATCAGCTATAGATATCTCATATAAAACCACGATTGCTTGCATTTTTAACATGGCCCGATTGAAAATCACTTCTAGTTCTTTACCGTGCCCCTCTATAATAAACAGATATGATCCTTTCTTGATAAAACGGGACATTTTTGACCTGATTTCGAGCGATTGGTAGCCGTGTTAATTAGTACTGACAAGTCAAAATGTGTTGTGTTTATATTTAAGAGCTTTATTTACCACATTTCCATAAAAGTTTGGGTGCTATATACCGTATTTTATTAATTTTCTGCAGGTGCATCTGAACTTGAAAATATCTCTATATATAAGAAAGAATTTTTAACTAATTTATGGTAACGAAATCCTTGACTTAATAATTTGCTGGTAATACAAAGGTTACGTTCATTAAAATCTTTAACATCACTGCAAAAAACACGGGCAAAACGCACAAGTTGAGAAATAAATACACAGTATGGAGGAGCAAAAGGGACGTCTCCGTCAAGGAAGGGAATTTTACAATTAGGAATTAGAAATCGTCTCTCTGATCGTATATTTAGTTTTGATTTTACCTTGTGAAACCATAAAAATTAAATCCTGAAAAGGACTACTACTGCTGCCATAGGAATTCCAACTACCTGTTGATAAATTTTTTCGCCAAATCTGAGATAAATATTGTCAAGAAGAAAGTTAATTAAATTTGCCTGCCAATTGG
>JAULBM010340897.1:0-12589 GCA_032357055.1 Geukensia granosissima
ATGCATCTGCATACCAAGTAATATGAATGTAGGTATTTTAATTTCAAAGATCTGGCTGTGGACGCGGACGCAGACGCACACGCGGACATGGACGCCGAGGGTACTCCAATAGTCCCTCTCTACTTCGTAAAGGCGAACTAAACATGATTTTGACCATAATTTCTAAAGCTGTAGTCTAATATTTCAGCAGTAATTTAAAAGATAGTTACTTCAGACTCAATCGATGGAAAAGGGTAAACATTCTTTGCTTTTACAGGAGACATTCAATCCATTTCATATGCAGTAGCATGACTACAAGAACCTTAATATAATCCACACTCTCGGGTTGGAAGAATGTGTAGTGGAATACTAATTTGTGTTAGATTTTTTAAAAGTACCCGGAAATCGATTGCTTTTCACATAAAAATGTATATATTTAAAATGACACGAGAGACATTCATAGAACCAACCATACAACACACGAAGCCTATACCGACGAGTTTTGCCCTGTTCCTTACGGTCTCACCCATATCAGGTAGACATTATACGTTGATGGTTGACATACAGTAACCTTACGTTCACATTCGTATATTGTGATGGTTCTTTGTGCTATGCCCTAAATCCCGACAATTGAATGAGGAATTCTGTTGGTTGACTGAGTTCCTCAACACTCAACGGCAAACATATTTCACACAAATGAAGGACGAGATTAAGTTTAACAATTATCAAAATGAAGTTGGTAAAAGTTGCATATAGAGCGATTAATCAATGAACTTTGATAAATGTTTTAGTAGTTCATTTCTAACATATTAACCACAGATCCTATGAAATTGAGTTGCATTTTGAGTGTTATCATTTTAAACAGGTTTGTTTATCATGTGATATTTCTTGGTTGATTTATTTGCATACGTAATTGTACAAAAATCGTTCTTTCATAAAAAGAAAAAAAAATTAAAAAATTAAGAACGTTTCTGCTAGATATAGTTAAATACTGTTTGTAAAGATCATAACGGTTTCAGGTATTACATTGGCCAGGTCGAAATAATAATGTCTTTCAAATGGACAAAAAGGAAACGAGTAATATTTGCCATTGGTTTTGGACTTGGTATACCAGTAGTAACTTTCATAGTAAGCATTGGTTAACGTAAATGTTCTTAGTAAGGACTTGGTGGCGTTTATAAATAAAATCCGGTTTAGATTTTGGTCTTGCTGTAAGAAACAACGAGTACTTTGTTGTCTTCAGTTTTATTGTTTTTGTCTCCTTGAAAGGTAAATATTTTGAAAATTAAATCTCACGCAGCTGTCTTATACAATATGTTTTGAGTCTTTTTATCAAACCATTGTTGTATGTAAGCGGCAGTGTTGAGTACTTGCAAAGATGTTTAACTCCACATCAAACATTACGTATCAAATATTCAAGATATACTCTATGTCAGAGTTTGTTGGAACGGGTAAAAATGTTATGAAAGAAAGACTGTGTGCCGTATTCTTATAAAATTGTGTTTATTTTGTAGATTGAAAAAAAATGCAAATTAGTTGCAATGATATTTTTTAGCAATCACGATGTATTTTAAGCAGCGCTGAATATTAAATTCTCTACGGGGATTTTACATTGTAAAGTCAGCCATTTGTTTGCCGGAAGTTGCTCTTTGCACGCGCTAGCACGAGACCAGGAGTACACATTGTCAACGCTGCGTAATTATTCAGTCATTAAGCTAGAATAAGATAACTTGCAAAACTCGTTCGAGGCGCACCTGAATGGAAATTTAAGAGTGATTCTACCTATGTGAACCGCAAGAGAAGGTCCGAAAAAAAGAAATGTGCGCATTTTTTTTAAATTCCAATATCTAGGTCAAACTTACGCGCTCCCGCCCAAATTGAAGATGGCCGACCCTCAATGTTAAATCTCTGTAGAGAAATTCAGGGGCAGATAATAGTATGTAAAACGTTATTTCATAGCGTAAAACATAAACAGTTAACTGTGGGATAATTCTTTCTTTTAATGAAACATAAATACAAAGGCAGAAATGCACAAATAATTTTATCAAGCACAAAAATCACACTCCACAAAAGCCTGACATAGAGTATAGGTGATAGGGGATGCGGTTTAAATGTTTGATTGTCTCTTGTTTGTCGTTGTTTACTTATTTGGCAAATAGTTATTACTTTTGAATCATTATATTTTATTTTTACTGACTGGAAAACTGGTCATAGTTTTTTGGACATTTTACCATTGTTGAAGGCATTAGGTCATCATGTGGAAGTTTGTTATTAACACATTTTGGATTACTGTCTTATACAAAATCATACTTAAATCCCTTTTCCTGTCACGCTGATCAATGAATTTCCAAAAGAAAACAGTTATATGAGAAATATGTTTGTAAATAATGTCTTATGATGTACTGTGCATCAAATACATTTACTATAGAAGGCTCGTGTTACCCCCTCCCACACCACTCCTGTTGTAAATAGTCAAAATTCGTTGACCTGTTGTGTTTAAATCCACCTCCTATAACTTCGATAATTTAAATAACTGATGAACTAGTCTTTTGCTGAATATGGATGGTTAGTTTTTTGGCCCTGGAAGTTAAGCAACTACACACGAGACCAGTCACAACCTTACCTGAAATGCACATTAAGTGCATTCGATTATTGCTTGATATGACATCTTTTCGGGAAGTCCGCTCTTCAAAGACTATTAGCGGCCCTAAGTTCATTTATTACAAGACATCTGGCAGCCACGATACCATACAATCTAGTACTCTTTTACAAAATTCCTGTTTCCGCGGTAATCCAGTGGTAATCAGGTTCAGTGCAAGAAACTTCCATTTAAAATGAACTCGAAGATACCAAAGGGGCAGACAAAAATAACTAAGTTGGAAGACAGACAAGACAATGGCCAACAAGATGAAACGAAAGACAAACACAATACTACACTGAAAACTAAAGCTAGAAGAACACGAACCCTTCAAAACCAGGATAAATTCGGGTGTACCGGAAGGGTTAGCAACTCCTGCATCACCAGTGGCACCCAAGTCACCAAGACTGCTTCTTCGAATACAAATCCGTTAAAAATTTCTGGGATTGTTCGCCGATCAGAACGAGTCGCATACGATGTATATTACATTCAGCGCATATTTTAAGAAAAAAAGGCTTTAAAATATTTATTAAGTATAAGATTTATGTTTTAAGGTTTTGCCGTTAAGCATCAACAATTTTTTCCTTTGACCTCATGAGATAAGTTTTGTAATCAAATGAATTATATCCTATCGAAGTTAACATTATCGACATCTTGGCAAAAGCACACTCTAAATCTTTACGAGGGATTTTTAATGTTGAGCATATCAAACTTGCTCTTCTGTCTTCATAAGATAATTGCACAATCCAAATTTAATATTTATATTTATCAAAGAGACAAGACAAAGTTGAAACAAGCTAAGACATAAAATAAAAAAAAATGTCAATTTGTGGATGGATGTCTCATGGATATTATGCCACATCTCTTATTTTTATAAAGGTTTGGTATCCCTCGAACTTCTCTACAAAACAGGAGTGGGGTCAAGTGCTCTTTAATGATAAGCATACTCTGTCTTTCACCCAACACCCGTCGTAGAATACTGAGAATCTAACCTAGGTTTAAGTAAAAGCAAGAAGAGCCCACCTCATCGTTCTAATACCGGTCCGTAATTAATTTAGATACAATGATTCCATACGGATCAACTAATTCATGATGGCTACCATATAAATTTAGGAAGAATAATTTCAAACTTGATTAAATGTTTCCTTGTTGTGGATTATTTATGCAAAAACACCAATGCTTTCTGTGGAAAGTCCTTATACTTGGAACAGGGACGAAGGTATCGAATCAACTACGAAATATTAATCCAGTAGGTAAGGGAAGCAGGAATATTGCAACATCAATATGATAAACATAAAATAGAAAAGTTAAAGTAATCCTGTATGTCGTTAATCATTGAAACATTTTTTCATTCTTTGTCAATTTTGGGGAAACAATCTAGGTATGGCTTCTTCAGTTTTAAATTGCTGGCATGTATTTGGTAAAAATGTTCATATAATGTAGGAATATTCAATGACAAAACATCATCGACATGGAAAAAAATAAAATAAACAATCTGACCATTTTGTGATTACGCAAGATTTCTTGAATGAATTCTGCTTTATGCTAGTACATAAATAAGTCAGATAGAAGGGCGCACAATTTAAGCTCATTTGAATCCCAAAGGTCAGTTGAAAAATTCGCCCACTAAATTTGTGCAGATTTGGTATCCAGAATAAAGAAGCAAGACCCGATTCTGGTGTGACTATCAAACGAAGACAAAATCGACCTGAGATTAACGAGTTTTATAAAGTGTAGTAGGTGTATAGGTTATGTTAAGTGATTTGTAGTTGATGCCAACCTCATTCATTAAGCAATCAAGGTAGTAATTTACAAACAATACAAACTTATTTGTGGCTTATCGGCTTTATCGGCTGGAAGAACAAACAAATTTTTAATTGATGGCAGACATGTGCCTCAAGACATCAGGGTCATTGAAAACTGACGGAGCATTAATGCTTATAGACCCTTTTTTCAACCCGAATCTGATTCAATGCTCTGACATCTGATATTCAGATATGGGGGTCAGTTTTCTCTCTTCGCCCACTGTCTAGCATATTCCCCAACTGAGTCTATTCACAGCTTGTAGTTTTGTTTCCAATTCATTAGATTAGGCAATCGGTATTTATGACTTTTGTTTATCAGCTGGCGTGTTGAAAAAAGTCACAGTTAATTATATGCCAAATTTTGCACTTTTTTGGTTTGGTTTTTGTTTACTTTACTACAAATTGATCTGAAATATTTCAACCTTTTGTGCGACAATATCGCTCTTACATCACTTAATCTTTTGACAGTCTCTTCAATCAGTCCACTCTTTAATGTTTTGACCTCATGTCAAAATCTTAGGAATAAACGATCCTATCATACAAGGCAAAAAGTACAGACGCTGGAACCATGTGTTGGAAAAGAACTTCGTTCGTTCATGCTTTCGTTGAAAATAAATTTAGCAAATAAAAATCTATTGTGTGTGTGTTGCTTATAAATACAGACAAACGAGAACCAGACAAAAAAAGGGAGAGTCGACCGACACGCCAATCTCGAGAACACAAAAAAGACGGAAAATAACATTTATAAGTATAAATCTAAAAACAAAAAAATATGAACAATGCGGACACACCCACAAAAAGGGAGTCAACTCCGTTGATCCAAAAAAGCAGTTCCTGCTTCATAAAAGACACCCACCGCATTGTCCATTTTCCAATAATATAAATTTCTTTTCAAAAGAATTTACATCCACAATTTCCCACTCAAAAGATGACTTGGCCTTCATTTAAATTGTGAATGTGTCGGCTGAGTTTATAGTCAATACTTTCCAAAAAAAATAATATGTAATTCTTTAAAGTACATTGTTTTTTTTTATCTCTTTTGGGAGTAAAGTATAAGTTTTGAAAGCAAACTGGTAAATATCTTTAGCCGCTTGAATTGATACTTAAAAGATATAGAATAATCAAACAAATCTACCCAATAAATTAATCAGTTATTGTAAGTCGTATACTTTGAACATACGGTTTTTAATAAAAATTGCGTATATTCTGCTTAATTTATTCAAAGTAATATGATTGCATCATATTAAGAAACATGTGTGTAATTTTATACAATCAAAGAAATAATGGTTCGTTAAAAAAGATTATTTTGGGTATTTCTAATGAATTTATTTACCAACATTGATATTTTGGTCGGAACATCAGAAAATTTCAATGTTAAGCAATTTTGCATTATGAAATAATGCGAGAAATAAGATAAGCGTAATAAGAGCATAGTCAATGCTAAAAAAGATATTTTTTCTGTACTGACCTGCACATAAAAATTTTTTTTTTCATACGTACAGACATGTTTTATATATGTGCTTATATTTAAAATATTGGTCGTTTTTTATGTTTGGCAGTTGATTCGACACTCTCGTACCTTCTCCAAGTATCAGGATTTTCTGAAGTGAGCATTGCTATGGTCGCATAAATAAAGCAAGGATAAATCGAATCAAGGTTGATGTCGTCTCTACTTAAATTATATGTTCGCAATCGCAAATTAGTTGTTCCGTATGGTATCAGTGTATCTGAACTAGTTATGAACCTTTTACCGGTAATACAAATAAAAGTTTACCTCTTTTCAGATTGACGATATCCCGGATTTTATATTGTTGATTCCACGACGTGTGTTGCACGCAAGACAGGGTATGCTCATCTTCATAAGCACCTGATCCCACTCCTGCTTTGTAAAGGGGTTCTTGGATTTCAATCTTTTCTTCTTTTTGTTTACGTTTTATCATTTAGTTTGTTTCAAATTTGTCTTGTCTCTTTTTCAATGCACAAACATGTCGTATCGAAGAAAAATGAACAGGAAAACGAAAGAACGAATGATTCGTTATTTTGTAAACGAAAGAACGACGTGCTGCTGGCGTATTTGGAAAAAAAACATACGATATTGAAACGATATTCGAACACCATAAAATCGAACGCCCTTCTCGTTAAGCACTTCTCAAATGAATGTGTAGAACAAAATGTCAATAACAGATTTAACAAGATGTTCGGAAAATACATTATTTTTTCCAAATTCCCTTTAAATAATTTTGGAAAGCGGCATCTACAACCTATTTCGAAGTTTTCCGATATTTTAGTTTAATATGCACTGGTTAAACTGAAGGCTATAGACCAACATTATACAATGTCCGCAATTCCATATGTCTTAGGGTATTTACCAGCCCAGGTTTCAGACTTGTTCTAACATGAAATTTCTCAAACAATTTTTACAGAGATGTCTGCGTTTGCAGTTTTCCCTGCTGTCGGATTTGGCTTCCCATTTCGATTTGTTTGAAATTAAATGCATCTTTCGATCTGGTTTTGATCTTTGACTTGTTCATGTTTATTTGACAATGGTAATATTGTATTTTCAGAAAAGGTCAGCACGTGAAGAATGATATTGTGAAAAGTCAACAATTTAGAAATCAGCATGAATATTTATAAAACACATCAAGGTTTCATGGCCAGAAATGTTTTGTATTGTCTCTCTGTATTTTTATTCAGGTTTTTCACGAAAAGCCATCTGGAACAATGTATCTGTACTCTGCTGTGTATTCTTTATATCGCCAAAATGATGGTATGGAAAGTATAATTTTAACTGTATGGGATGGCTCACGTCGTAAAAAATTTAGCTGTTGCAAAACAGATCTGAATAACAGCAATGGTGTATTTTTAGCGGAAGCTATAATAAAAAATGATTTTGGACCAGCAATGTTTCGGGCACGACAATATACATGCTCATTCAGCGATTTGAACGACGATGTTAGCAAAGTTGGGATTGTAGAGAGCAGTCAAATGTGTTCATATGCAACGTCCGCTATTCCTGTTTTTAATCCCATTCGACAAAAAGGAAAGCTCGCTATATGTGCAAAAATTATGTATGGTTCTTTATCGGAAGACAGACTTATTGAATGGTTAGAGTATCAAAGATTAATGGCGGTTGATAAAGTATTAGTTATGTTACAAGATATCAATGTAGAGGCTTATGAAGTAGTGAAATACTATCATCAACTCGGATTTCTCGATGTGGAAAAATTTCCAGTGCTGCTTCCAGGGAGCACTTCTGGTAAGACTAAGTACAAAAACATTGTTAATAAATATTCCGAGGGGCCTGGTGGCCGAGTGGTCTAGGTAGTTGATTTAAATTTACCTGTACAGATCACTGTATCCTATCACCTATACGGTGTGAGTTCGCCCTTGGGTTTGTACCATACAAAAACGGGTTGCGTTTATCTCGAACCGCACTAGATAAGGTTTGTCAGTTACGTGCCCAAGCTCGGTGGTTCTCTGCGGGAACTCCGCCTCCTCCAACAGTAAAACTGACCGCCGCAATATGGCTGAAATATTGTTGAAAGTGGCGTTAAATCCCAATCATACAAAAAATAAACATTCAGTATCTTCTATCTAATTCATCATTAGAAAGGTTAGATGTTTTAGAAAATATTTTTTCAAAGGGTAAGTGTTTTGTCAGTAAAATAAGATAATACGAATCAATTTTATGGGAAACACAGAAGTTGCTTTTCCTTTCGGAGCACCTGACCTTATCTTTTTTAAGGAATTTTTCTTACCTTTGAATTCCTGCATTACCTCTCTGTGTTGTAGTGTTTTGGAGATGACAGGCTTAAAGCAAACATCAATATGCAGCTTAAAATAATTTCAATTTAGAATAATCTAAGCCCCGTGTAGATTACCCAAGTGGGAGACAAAGGTGGGAACATGTGCTCTGGAAGGGTAAGCATATCCTGCATTGCAGCCGTAGTCGTCGAGAAATACGTTACTTCTTATCAGGGTTAACGCCAATACTAATAGAGGTCAACTTATTGTTGAATTACGGGTAACATGTTACCTAGATTTATTTCTCGAATTTTATCAAGAGGGAAAACTTGTTTCTACAATTAAGGACACACGTGATGACTTCAATTTTCCTATTGGTTAGCAATAGGAAAGTTGAAGTCATCACGTTTGTCCCAAATTTTAGAAACAAGAAATAAGATAATGCGAATCAATTTTATGGGAAACACAGAAGTTGCTTATCCTTTCGGAGCACCTGACCTAATCATTTTTTAAGGAGTTTTTCCTACCTTTAAATTCCTGCGTTACCTCTTTGTGTTGTAGTGTTTTGGAGATGACAGGCTTAAAGCAAACATTAATATGCAACTTAAAATATTTTAAATTTAGAATAATCTAAGCCCTGTGTAGATTACCTGAATGATAGACAAAGGTGGGAACATGTGCTCTGGAAGGGTAAGCATCTTATGCATTGCGAGCAGCACCCGTCAATAAATAATTTACCTCTTATCTGAGTTAACGCCAATCCTAGAAGAGGTCAACTTATTGTTGAATTTTGGGTAACATATTCATGGACAATCATGCCACATCTCCTATTTTTATATGTTACCTAAATTTATTTCTCGAAATTTATCAAGAGGGAAAACTTGTTTCTAAAAATTAAGACAAACTTGATGACTTCAACTTTTCTATTGTTAACTTTCCATATTAATGTTACAATTTTCATGCTTCGCTTGAGTTTCGCAGTTATTCGTTTTTCTCGTGTCTGTTCCAAATATCTGTATAATCTGAAGAGAGCATTGTTGTTGTCGCATAAATTTCTACGGCAAAGATACATCCAATCAAGGTTGAATTCCCTTCTAAAGTTTTATGGTCGCCATAACAAATTGGTTGATCCATATAGTATCAGTGCATTTGAATAAGTTATGGACCTTTACCGGTAATACAAAAAAAAGTTGACCTCTGCTCGGATTGACGTTAACTCAGATAGAGTATAAGGATTCCACGACTCGTGTTGTACGCTAGAAATGTGATGCTGAACTTTTATGAGCACAGGATTACAGTCCTGTTTTGTAAAGGAATTCGTGGATTCTTAGCCTTTGTTCCTTTTGTTTTCGTTTTATCCTTTAATTTGTTCCGAATTTGTCTTGTCTCTGTGGACTATGCTAATCTGATTTCTCAGATGCATATTCTACACTGTACCAGATATATATTAGGATCAGTGTAGAATACCTATGTGAGAGATCAAAAGTGCATGTTAAAGAGACAAGACAAATCTGAAATTAATTTAAAGGTAAGACGAGCACAAAAGGAACAAAGGCTTGTTATCCAAAAAAATCCTTTACAAAACAGCAGTTAAATGATTAAAATTAAAGAAGCTACTAACACATACTTTTTTTAAGGAAAGAAATTAAGAGGATTTGAGGAAGATCGCAGGTCATTTCCGCAATTTTCACATGATGAACAAGTAGCAGTTTACAATTGTCAGGAAAAACTGCAGGGTTATGATTTCGTTGGAGTAATTGATTTTGATGAGTATGTCGTTCATGAGAGATTAATGAATTACAAAGATATGTTAAAGGTAAGGTTATAACAGATACATAAAATAGAAATAAAGCATAACAAAACGTAAGATTATTTAATGGCAAAACATCATCGATATAGCGAAAAGTCAAAGATCAAAGAAAACAGACAATTTGAAACAAACTAAAACGAAACAAATTTGAAATCTTCGAATTCCTTTACAGAACAGGAGTGGGATCAGGTGCGCCGGAAGGGTAAACATTCCATGTCCTGCGCACATCCCCCGTCTTGGAATCCCTAAACATTAATCCAGACCAACGCTAATCTGAAAATAGGTTAACTCATTGCACCACTTTCAACAATTACATAACCAGCCAAGTACACTGGGACCTTATAAAGCAACCAATTCATGATGGCGACTATAGAATTTTTGAAGGAACCATTACATTCTTGATTGAATGTGATCAATCAATTCATAGTGACAATCAATGAATTTTTTAAGGGACGCACTAAAAGCCAAGTTTCGGTCTGAATCGGCTTATTCGTCTGAACAGGATATTTTATATTTTAATTGAATATTTAAAGAAAAAATAAAGATTTTCAGACCTGAGTTCAGACAATATCGCTTGCAGTCAATCACGACAAGTTCAAACTAGACAAGATTAATCTAGAAAAACTTGTCAACAGCGTATAAGAACCGTTCAGACAGAACTTGATCAGTTCTTCCCAGGTAAAAATTTCTGTTCATACATCATATCAACCAACATTTCAATTATTGAGAATTAAATGGTACAACTTTTCAACAAGAGTAATTCCCCGTATATACCATATTTATGGAACTGTTTTACATTTTGCTACGTTAAAGTATTCTATTTAGTGTTAGGCATTGATAATAATATAATATGTTTTTTGATCATTTTGAATCATGCAAATACAAATAATGTATCGGTCACTTTGTTAATACAGAATAAAAATGATATATTATCAAGATATTCGATATACAGTAGTTTATCAGAGGTTGACTTATCATTTACATTTTTACTCAAAAATTGATAATACTTTTTTTTAATATAAATAAGTATTTATGTTCAAATTATGCACATAAATATTATGTGCATGGAGTAATACCGCATGCGCGTAATTTATCTTAGTAATTTGTTGATTGTACTTTCAACTACCCGAAGAGATTCATCTGGGATCCGATGGGGATAACTGAAAATTGCATATATATTCTTAAACAACTGAAGTCAACTAACGTTTGTAGATCAATTTCGTTCACGGACATAGCATTTTTTTAACGATTCTCGGTCGTTATTAATTTAAAGTATCAAAGTCATAATCATTCAAACTAATCACTCTTGTAATAATATTGTATGATCACATTCAAATTAATATTTTAATATGCGATCACTTTTGTTGTGTTTTAGTAATAAGATCCCGGCCGGGTCAAACCAAAAACGTAAAAATTGGTATTTGCTGCTTCTCCGCTAAGCTCTCAGTATTAAGGAGTAAGCGCAAAGACTGGTCGGCCCAGAGTCACAATAATAGGTCTGTATAAAGTGACATGTCTTCCTGCGGACTGTTGCTTTCGTGAGCTTGCATGTAAAAAAACCGGCTAACCGTTTCGGTCTAGAACTAAGCAGGATTCATTATCATCATTCTTTAATATGCTCTCGTCCTTGATATGCAAGAAATACTTGCCACTGGACGTTTAGCAACATTTAATCAATCAATCTCCGACAGGTAAAATGTTTTTGTCGTTCGAAGAACTTGTAAAAGATACTTATCATTGTCGTTAATAATAGGCGAATGGGGCTTATCAACAGAAATGATTGAAAATAAGTAACTAAATAAATGTACAAACATATGGAAATTGACTTTAAACAAAAATATAAAAAAAACAATGATGAAAAATAAATATGATAGATTTAAAGACTGTCTACCATACAGCATCAACAGAACAAGAATATAAACAGTGGTTCAACAGTAGAATTTACATTGTACATGATGTGTCAATGATTTCTCGGATTGTGTATGCAAGATTGAATTTTGTAAAGATATTTTTCATTGTTTTGGATGATTTGATTGCTAAAGTGTACCACGCAAAAATCTTTCGTCGTATTTTTTTTTTCTTATTAAAATAAGGGTTTCGCTCATTACTTTTATGATATAAATATTTATAAGATTAACTATTTCTAGCAAAATTTAACGATCGTTTAAAATTAAAACAAAGGGAGATAATACGTATTACAAAATTAAAATGCGACCCTTTTTTAATAGAGAATTATTTGTAACAATCATTATCTTAATGGTCTGCTTTAGCGAAACGAAGTCTTGTCAACATTTTTAACCTGAACTGAATCGGTGTTGATGCGTCTTAACAGTATCTTGACAACCAAGTACCATATCCTGATTTTTTTTCTCACTGAAATTTCGAGATAAATAAGAAAAAATCAAGAATTAAATGATCGACCAAGATCGTCTATTAGTGAAAAGAAGAATTATCAGCATATTGGCTTTAAACTATTCTATCATCATGCAATTTTTTCAGGTCATTTTAATTGCTGCAATCATTAACTCTAATGATGATATAATGTGTCAAGAAATACCAAGGGGATATTCGAGGAAAAGGGAAAATGTAAAAGTACTGACAAACTCCGGAGAA
>JAULBM010340908.1:0-12588 GCA_032357055.1 Geukensia granosissima
AGTGCCGTATTAAGCTATTAACAAGAAAGTCAATATTAGTTCCAATAAAAACCATATTTAAAGATTTTATAATAATGTCATTTCGTTTGGGTCTTCAGTAATATTGAATTCTTTTTTAAAAGTAGATAAATAGTAAGCCCTCTCTGGTTCGCTTTAAATTTTGATGAATTTGTATGCTTTGAAAAATATGTTGAGTTTAAAAGATTGAATTCAACCTTTGTAAATGCAACAATACACTACTAGTTTTATGGGCTATCAACCTTTTAATTATAACAGCATCAGCATTATATCTCTTGTTAATATGGAAATTTTAAGATATGGGGAAAATTTCACTGAGATTCCACTCCAACTTTGAGAAAACAACAATAACAAGTTTTAACGTTTCAACTTCAACTTCCACATGTAATGTTTGTGGATAAGTTTGTTTTACACAACAGTGAAGTTCAATAGATCATTTTAAAATTTAGCATACCTGAATTTTTCATATTCATTTAACATTGGTAAACTTGAATTTTGTATGCCTTTTGAAAAATGTTTCCATACCTAAATTTTAAGTTAGTTTCAATATATCGATCATGATCAAAATGCCTTACATAGCAATAGTTATAACTTACCCATTTCTGATAATAGGATATGTATATCGTGCACTTGCAGAAGGATCTGGTTTTGTTATACATGTATCTAATCTCATTCGGACACTAGGATCATTAGTTTTAACAGAGGCCTCTACATAAACATTTTTTCCTAGATGAGCTACCACTGGATTACCCTGTTATGTCACAAACAGTTACAATTTTCTGTAGCAGTCATTGAGATTGTCAAATACATTTATATTATTTACCTAGTAGTGGTCCCTGCTGTCAGATTTGGCTTTCAATTTTGTTTGGATTTGAGTGCTTTTTTTGCTATATTTGAATCTTTGACTTCCTATGTTTCGGTTCTAATGCTACTGTTTATAACTTACTCCTTGAAATGTACATATAGCATACTTAAATTTTCCATATTTATTTAATATTGGTAATTTTGTATTTTGAAGTCTTCAGCATTTGGGTGATCAATATTTTCCCATTCCAGTATCGACTTACCTCGACGAATCAATACCAATACAGAAAAGATGATGATCGCATACAACATAATTACATTATTCAAAATATGAAATACATGTCAGACGTACATTGTAGAATACCCATGTGAGAGATCAAAAGTGCATAGTTCAAAGAGACAAGACAAATTTGAAACTAACTAAAAGATAAAATGAAACAATAGGAACAAAGGTTTGGTATCCACGAAACTCTTTACAAAACATCAATGGGATCAGGTGCTCATAAAGGGTAAGCAACCCCTGTCTTGCGCGCAACACCGTCTTGGAATCTTTAAACTCTTGTCGGGGATAACGTCAATATACAATCCACATCTTACCATACGTTTATGACAAATATTGAAACGCCAAACTTATATGGACAGTTTATGACATAATGAACACAGATAAGCCAGGAGGAAGCTTTTTATCATCTTCGTGTATATATGTCACGCACAAACAACTTATTGAACATTCATGATATAACTATACATGATATGGATATTTTCCTTTCTTAAATATTTATTTTCCTCTATATACTTCCTGGTATCACATTACAGTTGTTTAAAAATGAAATATTTGAATGTATTTAGAGGAAGTTAATTTTGATTGTTTTCATTGTGCACTTATAAATTGAAACTGAATCAGATTTGTCCAGAACGATCCAGTCTTTCTGTAGAATACATTTTCATTAAAAAAAAATTATAACAAAAAAATCGATGTTATGAAAACTAAAAGTACAAGTGAACAACCTGTTTAAAAAGATTAATATAAACTATATACCAGAAAGACACGATCCGCTTCTCAATATTTGCATAAAAAAATTCAAAAGCCAAATGTTACTGTGTGTGAAGCGCTCTTCTGGATATACCTTGATCACACACGCTAGAATAAAAAAAATAGGAAGGTCAGTGAAACTTTATGAGATCAGTAAAAATGAAATACACAATTTATGACGTAATGAACGCTGAGAGCCAAATATATAGATAACAATCTTGGAATTTTTCAATCTTCAATGTAAACCGTATATTTCCTACACACCTAAGGATCCAAAAATAAATAAGAGCATACAACCATAGCACAGTTAAGTTTTTACGACCTCTACACAGCACTGGATAAAAACTCCGTTATAATTTTTATACGAAAGAATATGGAATATATTCCAGAATATAAAGCTGGTACAAAAACATTTGATATTTCTTACAAGGATATCGAACTAAACAGCTGTTTTATTTTTATTGTAGACTATTTGTAACGGCTTGGAATATATTTATCTCGACCGCCGCGGTAGTGTAATGGTTAACGTGCTCGCCTCGAGTGCGGATGGTCGTGGGTCAAACCAAAGACTTTGATACTGGTATTTGCTGCTTCTCCGCTAAGCACTCAACATTAAGGGGTAAGAGCAAAACTGATCGCCCAGTGTCAGAATAATGTGTCTGGGTAAAGTGGCATGTCTTCCTGCGGACTGTTGATTTCGTGAGCTAGTACGTTAAAAATCCGGCCGGCTCATCGTGTCGGTCTGGTACAAAGCAGGGTTCATCATCATCATTCATTAATATGCTCTCGTTCTGAATATGCATGAAATACTAGTCACTGAACGTTTAGCAACATTCAATCAATCAATCAATTATATTTATCTCCATGAACACTGAAATAATGTCAGTATTTTGCTCACTTTTGATTAACAGTAATACGCAGATTTTTACAAAAACCAGTGCAGAGAAATAAATTCCTTCCAAAAAGTATTTAGACCTCGAATTTCTGGCCTCCTCCATGGTAACCTAAACTGTCGACCTTTTATGACCTCTGCCAACTTAACCAATCAGTTCATCTAGTTGTTTCTTGGTAGTGAGTCATATATTATAATTTAATTTTCACAACTAATATTAAATCTGCAGCTTACCAGAGGTACCCGAAGTTGCCGGACTTGTCTGACATAAATTTTACCACATAATTTTTAAAGAAATTTCAAGTAATATATTTAATTCTAAACTTCTTAAACATTCGAGAAGACTAATTCCCTGGTATTGCACATGATAGAATTCTTACCCGATGGCTGTGGTTGCTTGATGTGGTGTGTTTAGATATGAGTCCATAAACAAACAATCCTTAGATCTCGGCTTTTATTTTGGTCCTAATGATACTGATGAGAGGTTACTCATTGAAATTCTTCACACCATATGATTGATTGATTGATTGTTGTTTAACGTCCAGTGGCAAATATTTCATGCATATTCAGGACGGAAACAAGTTAGCAAACAATAAATCGATATGTAGACTGTAACAAAGGGGCCGGTAAGGGAGGGACTTTTAGACTGCCACTGGAAAAATTGCGGGGTGGATACGGGCAGAAAATTTAGCCTTGTAACGGGCCGCCTACGGACCACTCAAAAAGAGCTGTTACAAGGGGTCTTGAACGTTCACACCGTATGAAGATTCATCATATTTGTTCAATTTCGTAAACATATAATCCTTTAGTCATGGTTTGCACATACGCTTTCCATCAGTCATGAGACAAGAATGAGCTTGCCTTCATGTGTCTTCCTTTGGTATGCGGCTTACAAATCAATTTGACACTGTGTGTTTTTATTCATATTATACAGCCTGTATTTTATCAAGTAATTTTCACGTATGCATGCTTTAAATTATTATAATTTTTATGTATAATCTTCCAAGAGAGTCTATTTTTAGATAATAAATATTACACTGTTGCATGTCTTTCTGCGAACTGTTGCTTTCGTGAGCTTGAAAATCGGTCTAGTACAAAGCAGGATTCATTCATCATCAGACATCATTCATATGCTGTCGTCCTTAATATGCATGAAATATTTGCCACTGGACGTTAAGCAACATTCAATCAATCAACCTACATAGGCAGTGGACTACCTTTCATCGGCGACTCATCCTAACCAACTTTATAAATTGGCATTTTAACCCTTTTCATATTTTGAGTGAGAACAAGAAGAATATTGAGATGCTTTTAATTTTTACTGGTAACTTTGTACCTACCGTATTATTTTTGCCTATTTTACGAAGACCACAAATTTTCGTTCCCTAGAAACAACAAATAACACATATTTCTTAACCAGGAAATCAGGTACCCACGTAAATAAATAAAAAGAATTCATTGATACCAAATGGGCAGACAGAAATCGTTAAATCAGAAGAAACACAAAACCATGCCCAAGAACGGAAGACAAATATAGCACGTAAAACACTACACTGAAAAGTAAAGCTGGGAAACACGAACCCTATAAAAATCAGGGTGAGTTCAGAGGCTCCAGGAGGGTATGCAACTCCATTATAGCTAATTGTATAATTCTGTAGTGAAATTATACTTTTAATGTACGTTTAAATTCAACAGGCACCGGAGTTTTATTTCAAAACACTTAGCAGAAAGCTTAAACTTAGTCTTGGTGAAATACTTAATCTAACTGCAGCGCTGGAGAAATTATGACCAGCAGAAGACAAGGTGACAGAAATTCAAATGATATGAATAACATTGAACAGTGGCAGTATGGACTGAGACGTGCTAACCAAGGTTGAAATTTTGAATGGAGTGATATAGAAGCTACAAAAATTAGATTTCAAACATTGACACTATTTATTTAGATATTAGTGAACATGGATTTGGGAAGACATGATCTTTGTTTGATATGTGTCTCGGCCTTTGCATTATTTCTAAAAGGAATCATATAGATGTAGAATAGATCATTTGATTAAAAGAGATACGATCTTTTTTCTAAGTAACGGTAAAAGGTTCTACTAATCTCCCGATATAAAAACTGATAACATACATCTATAAGTATTAACTTCCATGTGATCTTGATGGGAAAATTTATGGTAAACATCACGAAGTGTATATTTCCGTTTTATCTCATGACGTCATTTTGTAAGCTGCTACTGAATTTGTGTTTACCAGTTTACCAGGACATATTGCAAGTTTTGTTATTAAATAAAGCTCATGAATTTGACTCGTAAATTTTGAAACTACTGTTTAAATGTATTTGCATCTTGATTTGTTTCAATGAGCATTTATTGTGCTCCTCTTCTCTCCAATCTACATGTATGTCTTCATTCGTTTGAAGCAGACTTTCACAAAGTGCTGTCACTTAAAAAATAAAGAAAGTTAGCCAAATCTTTTAATTTCAGCTTCCATCATATAGATGATATTCTTTCACTGAACAATGCACGATTCGGTAATTATCTTTATCTCATCTACCGAATTAAGCTTGGAATTAAGACACAACAGAACTTCCAATCTGCCTAATACCTTGATCGTCATCTCGAATTAGACAATGAAGGAAGGCTGCAAAAAACTAAATGACAATTGTGACGACTTAAACTTTCCAGTAGTCAACTTCCTGTTTATTGGAAGTACCATTCAAGCTGCGCCGGCATATGGCGTATAAATCTCCTAGCTCGCACGTTTTTCAAGAGCATGTATCCAGTACAGCGATTTTCTAGACAGAACTTGGCTTTTGACAAAAA
Source organism: Geukensia granosissima (assembly GCA_032357055.1). Classification (NCBI taxonomy): domain Eukaryota; kingdom Metazoa; phylum Mollusca; class Bivalvia; order Mytilida; family Mytilidae; genus Geukensia; species Geukensia granosissima. The sequence continues at coordinate 5,570 of JAULBM010340908.1, forward strand.
AGATGCTCAGACAGCGATTTGTTGCTCTTCGTTTGAGTCATCCCTCTAGAAATTTTACGGTCATCACCACAATCTTGACGGTCGGTATGGAATATTCTGTTTCACAGATAAAGACGAACCTTTTCTCACATCTGGGACAATGGTATCCATGGTTTTCACGGATAAAGATTTCTCTGTCTTACATCGGTGCAAGACAAGCTACACGCATAGATTCCCGCAAAAATTCATTTTTCCTTGATGGTTACCATAATATCGGTTAAATTGTAATTTTAATTCATTTGGGGAATTATTAGAGGCCTATTAAAATTCAAAATGCTGAATTAACGGTTATTGTGGTATTTAAATTGTGTAAACACATCGATATTTTAAAAGCGCAAACTTTTGCACGCGCTCATTGTCTGTGACGTTGCGTAATGTAAACAATGGCATTCAGCGAGTGTTATGTGTATTTACGATATAAAATGTGAGAAAAAAAATCATACAAGACGGAAAATCTCAGACACCCTCGGGTAAGATTTCTATCGTTTCTCTGACTCGGCAAGCCTCGTCAGAGAACGATAGAAATCTAACACTCGGGTGTCTGAGATTTTCTGGTCTTGTACTTTAGGTGGTGTTAGATTCTATATTTCTCACATATCGGACAATGGTATCCATGGTTTTGGCGAGTCAAGATTTCTCTGTCTAACACATGGGGTGTAAGACAAGCTACACGCATTTATTCCCGCAAACTTCGTTTATCCTTAATACTTACCATTATATCGATTAAATTGTGATTAAAATTCATTTGGGGAATTATTACAGGCCTATTAAAATACAAATTGCTAAATTAACATTTATTGTGCTATTTATATTGTGTAAACACATCGATTTTTTAAAAGCGCAAACTTTTGCACGCGCTCATTGTCTGTGGCGTTGCATATTGTAAACAATGGCGTTCAGCGAGTGATATGTATTTACGATATAGATGTGAAAAAAGAATCGAACACCACCGAAAAAACAAGACGGAAAATCGCAGACACCCTCGGGTAAGATTTCCATCGTTCTGTGACTCGGCAAGCCTCGTCAGAGAACCCGAGGGTGTCTGAGATATTCTCGTCTTGTACGTTACATGGTGTTAGATTTATATTTCCTGTTAAGTTTCGGAGTAAATAAAATCAGACTGTTCGCTTCCCCTTTGGCCTGAAATGAGTAATACTGGATTGGAAATGGACAATTCGGCGTTTCTTAACAGACAGGAACTGCTTACTGTTCCCGACCACATGAGCTCAACCCCGTTTTTTTGGTGGGGTCCTCATTGTTCAAAGTTTGGCGTGTTTTGTTTTACAAATATATATATATATATATAGGGAAAGGAATTCAAAGATACAGAGGGGCAGACAGAAATCGTCAAGTGGGAAGACAGACAAGACCATGGTCAACAAAATGAAACGAAAGACAAACATAGACCATACAACACTACACTGAAAACGAAAGCTGGAGTAACACGAACCTACAAAAACCAGGGTGAATTCTGATGCTGCGGAAGGGTAAGAAACTCCTGCTCCACTAGTGGCACCCGTCGTGTCATGTCATATTCCGTCTTTTTCTGTGTTCTCGAGATTGCCGTGCCTGTCGTTATCCCCCTTTTGTCTGAACCTTCGTTTTTTCGCTTTCCGTGAAAATAGTACGGTTGTGTGATATGGGGAAAGAGAACCAATTTTGCTGTGCAGTATGATATGGGAAAATAAAGTCTAATAAATTCCTAAGATATTGTGTATGAAAAATTAAGAGAAAAACGGGCGAAAAAATACAAACAACCGAGGGAGTAATAGTTTCGTAAATCGCTGTCACGTAAAAACTTCATAGACGTTTCATATATCTGAATAAGAATGGCTCAAAGGGCGAGGGTCGTTAAGGCCAATTTTTGGCCCAAGAATTTGGCTTAAAAATGGAAAATTGCTAATATCTATTATATTAATATTTTTTATTGAATAATATCTATTAAAAGAAAATCCAACAGAATTTTTAGTGTAACTAGTTCTGCAGCGGTCACATGACACATAGAAAATGCTTTTAATGTGAAAATACTACGAAATTAATAATTTGATGCAATTTTTGGTACTATTCTGTCGATTTTAATATAGATCGCACAAAAACATCACAACCAAACTTTGCGCAATTAAATATCTATCAAGAACAAATGTTTGGTTAAAATCTCTTTGTGATGTTTTTGTGCGGTCATATCTATTATATACAAAACACCTCCAAAAATTGAGTATTTTTACAAAAAAATGTTATATTTTTATCAAAATAGTCAAATATACCCTTTTATTTTGTCGAAATGAATTATTTAAAGACGATTATTAAACAGCATTTTCACAACAACTTATTATTGTGTCACAAACTCTAAAATTTTGGCCAATTATGGGGCTTAACGTAACTACTCTTTTCTTTGAGAACTTTAACGACTTGTCTAACGGAGAAATGCAAAAAAATGTATTATTGTCCATGGTTGATCACCTTTGGGTAACCTGTAAATGTTGGATTTTAAATTTGGATATTTTGGATGACTGTCTCGTATCATATATTACATCTCTTATTTTATAGGGAAGAAATAGAAAAAGGGGGATATGGGGTAAATATTCATGACACAAAAATCTCATATGTACAAGAAAATTCCATGCAAAGGAACAGCGCTTTGAATGCGTTTCTTCATCTCAAAGTCAGAGTGAGGCCTTCATCATGGAGTAAAAACTCGCACCTCACTGTAAGTTTAGGACGGCCCCTAGCACCGGTTTGAGCGGAATTCCTTGATAGATGTCGAAGTATTGATTGATCCACATTAGTGAAATGTCTTAGGGCTGTAACTAAAACGTAGATATGCTGTGCTTTGTTCGAGTGTAAGATATTTTACGTGTTTTCCATATAATAAAAACATTTGACAAAACATCAACTAAATTAACCATTTATAATGCTTAAACATTTTATATCGATCAATATATATTTTTGTCTTATTGATCTGAAATTTCGCTTACATTGCAGAATATGGAGTGGAAAAAATCTGCAAAAACTTGCCCCTTCTCGTATCTCATAGGCAGCATGACAAGAGAGCTATCCTATAACTCAGTCAACACTAAGTACGCCACTGGGCGTATTTGTCCATATTATGAACAAAGGACTTTGTATCCGGATTTAAATTTGGTTAGATCAAATATTGTTACCCACTTATCAAATTACTTCCTTAACAAACACATTGCCAACTGGCATTAGTCGAAGTAGCACAAAGGTTTAGTTTCTTCATTAGATCGTAGTTAAGAAAGATTTGATTTTCTGTTATCAGAGGGGGGGCTTGGGATTTGAACGCGCGCCAGATTATTGTTTTCATGTATAGTTAATTCAAGAAAACTTATTTGGAAAATATCTTTTTTTCCAATGGCGAGACAGTGGGACCAGAATAATTTTCCTTATTTACTGGCCAGATTATTTCTTCTGACAAAAACCAGGGTCAGAATTTGTTCTAAAAAATTCCAGCTCCCGCAGAAAATCAAATAGTCCGTGCTTATATATCTGCAAGTATTCTGAAAATCATACCTCACAAAAGGTTTAATACCGGAATTAGATTAGATAATTGTACCAGAAATGGTAAGAGCAGAAACTGGGAACCAAATAGACACAAGGAAACTGTTCGAAATGGTTGTTCCAGTGGTTTTGTCCTTACTTGTACTTCACAAATAATGACATGTACTGATGTCAATTCCAGTTCCTTTAGATTTTGCCTCTATCAACTTTATTTTCCCGCCAATTTTGTTCAACAACAATGATAATGATGAGACGTCTCTTTTTCCAGTTAACTAGTTGATGTATTAGTAAATACTTAAGTAAAAATTTAAGTATTTTTGCATGTTACAACCCAATAATGAGGCATTGCATAGGATAGTTGCATTTGGGTGCACCTTAATTGACTTCCCATAAAATGGTTAAACCTCAACTTAACGCTTTTCGGTGTTAGCTTAAAAACACTTTTTTTTATATTAAGAGGCGACAAAAAAGAAACAAACCAGAATAAACATTTAAAGGAACGAAACCGATAAATTGAAATGTACATGTTATGTTTTACAATCAAATTCGCCAGCTTCATTTCCTCATTATTTAAAGGAACTGAAATGGACTTTAGACTACAGTGACGCATTCCGATATGTGATTTGAACACATCATACTAAAATATCGGAAAATGCATAAGCACCACGACGACTCGATTCTAGTGTTTCATATGGAGATACGAACTAGATGAACCGCGTAAACATTTCCGCTTGAACCAGATATAAGGGTGTTATGAAAAAGATCATTGGGGTTAAATTTCATCAACGATACATGAATATTTTCATTATGAGGACTTACCTATGAATTCTTGAAAATTTTCAACAGGATTGATAATATCAAAAAACCCAGTTCTTCATGCCATATTCAGCATATGGTGGTACGCGATAGACATTTAATCGCCAGAAATTTTAATTTTATCAGTTACAGTTACTAGTAGTTTTCAGTGTAGTGATTTTTGTCTTCGTTTCCTTCAGTTTGACAACCTCCTGCCTATCTTCTTACTAAACGAATTCCATCCACCCCTTGTTATCTTCGATTTTTTTTTATTTATGTCTGACCGAATAACTATCATGTTCTAAAATGTATCGATCATAAAAAATTCAAATCTATACAATTGCAAAAATGAATAAAGAGAAAAGCAAAAAATTTCAAAATTCTTAATCTGCATGAAACAATATCTCCTCCCAGACTTTTCACCTTGTTTAGCCGTAGCTAGTAGTTATAATTTTCTTTTGACATAAACCTTTGTACCTTCTAATAGCTTAAGTCATTATTTTATTTTTCTAGAAACATTAACTTTAATATTTTCGGCACTTCTCTGAATTTTAGCCTTATAAAAATGGAAGATGTGGCATGATTGTCCATGAGACAGGCATCCACCAGCAAATGACAGTCGAATTTATGCTTCTACATGTCCCATTACGACCTTCAAAAATGAACCGGATTCCATTCCATAATGAAAGCTGTAAAAGGCCCCAAAATACAGAATGTGAAACCATTCATAGAACACGACAATCGACCTAATCTATTAAAATAGAAACTATAAGTCTTATTTGTTTTCTCAATATCTTTCTTTAATAACACCGACTCTTGACTAAAAATAATATATTCCATTTCCCCTGTCCTATATAATCTCATATTTTTACAAACTGAATTTATTTCCAAACTGAAACTTACTCCCAATTTTAGTATTACTACAAACAGTAAAGGAAAAATCCAAAAGTAATATTTCTATCTAATTATCAGGATGGCTGCTGATTTTAAAAATAATATAGATAAAGAATTTGTCTTTGAGCCAATCATTTGAGTTAAGAGTCATGCATCATATAGACTCGTTTTTATTACATCATGCAACATGTGTTTGTGATTTGATTTTTTTAAAAACTTATAAACAAGCGTGGGCTCACTGTTAGTATAACCCACATATAAAAGTGAAATACAGAGAACAGAAAAAGAAATGTACAAAACAGAGGGAAATTATCTCCCTTGGCCTACAAAAACATTGTGTCAATATAAAACTTTTCTCACCAATTTCTGTTCATCTTGTTTAGGGATACGATTTTGAAAGGCATTGCCATTCGTTCAGTTGCCTTACTTAGAAATAATTCTTTTTCGAACTGTAATATTTTTTTAAATTTGACTGAATTGAATTCAATTTACTGCCGATATACAAGTCACTATTTGATGTTGTAAAACCAATTTTTGTCATTGCCTACATCAGAGGAGAACTGGAAGCAGAATATATTCTCTGGAAAATTGATTGCCAAAATCCTTGTTAATGCTAAAAATCAAAACTAAGGGTAAAAAGTCGATATCTCTGCCTCCTAGAATAGTCGCCTATTAAAGTTTGATGCTTGCTTTGTAATGGAAATGACGTTAAAAATAGATTGATTGATTGTTGGTTGCTTTACATCCAGTGGCAAATATTTCATGCATATTCAGGACGAGAACAAGTTCAACAATCATCAATATCGAAAAAGGGGCTGGGATGGGACACAAAAGGGCAACGGTTTTTGACTGCCACTTGAAAAAGGGAGTAATTGGCAGGGACATAAAATTTAGCCTTTTGAAGCGGCATAAAGCTACTCTTTTTCGAAAACTACAAAAGGTCTTTTACGTGCAAGGAGCGTGGCACTCTCCAAACACGTCACCCACTATGGTCCACGGCCAGACTTTCTGTAATATAACCTGACGGCCCTCTAACGAGAGGGCCTCCCCTATTTGCCACCTGTGGTTGTCTCTATACTTATATCTTCTGATGGGCTTATTCACCAGGTGGTAGTCATCTATTGACGATATTTTACAAAAAATTCCTAGTCTTTGTCCTTATCCAGGTTGAACCTTTCGGAGAACCGGATTCTGCTCCTCATTGAGCACTGCATCGTATTCTAGCATTTATTGGAATCTGTGCGACCCACTTTTTGGTCGGTTCGGTTTTTTGAAAGTTTAATTTCACTATTGTAATGAATCATGCCAATATATATAATTGTACCATTGCTACAGAACGCACTTGAATTTTGACGATAAACATGTGTCATTACATAATTCTAAAGCATAATGAAATGTGGCCCTGTAAAATCAATTGCTTAATAATAGTAAAATCCCGATTTATATTCATGACACGTGATTCATGAATACACTGACGACCTAATTATACTGTGATACTGTGTCAGCTTTCTACTTCCTGTTTTTTTTATTAAATGTGTGTTAAATGTGTAAGATGCCGATTTGATTTCCGTCCGAGTGTGGTAAATCTGATTATTCAGAATTTATAAAGTCAAATTGAAAATCCTCTGACAACACCTAATTTATACCATTTCCAAAACGTCTCAAAAAAACAAGACATGCTATACCAAAAAACAAGTTTGCGACATGCTTGATTTCCTCATTGATAACATATTTGTCACGTTCGGAGGAGCTATTTTTCAACAGCAAGTTGG
>JAULBM010340919.1:0-12588 GCA_032357055.1 Geukensia granosissima
AAGTATATTGTAGAGTTGTCACAAATTTAAGACGTTTGTATAAATTGATTTGTTGTGGCTGTATCAAGTAGAAATACAAGATCCTTTACAATATACACGAAAAGCTGGGACAATTTGCCTGTAAAAATGAAAAATACCATCTACACGCAACAATACATCATGTACTGTGATCTATCTCCTGATAAGCTGACGTGGAAAGGCATCACCCGGTCAACGAAAGCTATATTTTTATATAGCCTAGGTAGCCGAGTAGTCTAGGGCGCTGGACACATTGCAGGCGATGGAAGAAAGAGATGTCACAGCAGCGTGAGTTTGAATCCCTCTGAGGGAAAGACAAAAATTTGCAGGTACAAAATCGATCCCTAACACTGTTAGGTTAATTTTCAGACGTTTATAATTGATTTCATGTTAAACCTTGTATCTACTGATGCTTCAGAGATCCGCTGGGGGAAGTATATTGTAGAGTTGTCACAAATTTAAGACGTTTATGTACGAATGTATCGATTCCACGAGACGGGTGTTGTGCACTTGATAGGGGATGCTTACCCTTCCTGGGCACCTGATTCCACCCCTGCTTTTTAAAGGAGTTCGTGGATTCCAAGCTTTTGTTCCTTTTGTTTACGTTTTATCTTTTAGGTTTTTTTTTTAAATTTGTCTTGTCTCTTTGGTAACTTTCACTTTTGATCTCTCGCATGTGTATTCTACACTGGACTCATTAGCTGAGTTGTTCTTAGCGTTAACACGGCGTATAAAAATAATCCACTGCAAAGCATCCAGCAGGATTTTGAACGTTCTGGAGAAAGCAGTTGAAATTGCAAACTACAAACTGCCTCTGTCTCAATGTTACAAAATCCCTTCTGAAAGCAATGCTTGTGTCCAACTGTTGGAAATGCCTTTTGAAATCAACTTTTATGCTTAGTCAAGCACCTAATTATTAATAGAAATAATTTCAATAGATCACAATGAAACATTCCAATCAAAGACAATGAAAGACCTGCTTACTTTTGCATTCGATCAACTGTTTCTGAACTGTTGTTTAACTTATGACCTCCTGTAATGAAAAATAGAAAATAAATTGCAGTCTATTAAAACAAGAGAGTTACGGATAAGTGTAGTTAAATGACTAATGTATCGGAAAGTCTACCTATAAAATTAATAAATATACTTAGAACAGTAGATGCAAATCAGTACTACAGGTCAAAAGTCGGCTTATATCGTAAACAATATCAGGATTTGGGGTGACTGTAACTGAAATAGAATTCATTACACCGCAATATTAAAGAAAAAAGACAAAAAGGACTGAAAAGTACTGATATTGGATTCCGATTTCTATATCCATTTAACGAATTGTGAACATGATTCAACGTTTTTGTATTCCAAAATGATTTTCCTAAATACTGCTGTCTAGGTATAATCATGCGAAATTTTGAAATATTAAATATTAAATTTCATCTGCCCCTTTGCCTTAAGTTTTACTTGACAAAGACCTAATATATTTCTTAGCTTTCTTTTCTGAAAAAATCATAATGGGTTTAAAGCCTTAATTAAAATAATTCGATACAACCAGTATGGGCCTCTTGCTAAAATGACAAACAATGACATTTTTACTTCAGGAGAATCCTGAGTAACAACAGCAGTACGAAATTTGCGATTATAGTTGAAAACACCTTTAAAACTAAAAACAAAATTTAGTCAAATTATCCAAAGAGAAAAATGCATTTATTTTTATTCATATTTTCCCTGAATACACAGCATATCCACAAGGACTACTTTGTGTGTAGTAGCACTTGTTTGTCGTTTGTTTTAAATCGTATATTCACCTTAAGCTTGTTGAAGCCGATACTAGTCTTCGGTTTTAAATTGTATTACTGTTGTAGGATCAATGTCTTTGTTTGTTGGCTCTTACTCCACCCACTGTGTTAACACGAAATCCAGTTGTGCTGATAGTAATGCATTGATTTTTGTTGCTTAAATCATAGTTCTTATTCAATTGCTAATTCATGTGTATTTTGCCTATAGATATCTTTGGGTGAAGTTGCGTTTTGGTTTGGAAATGTTTTTATCCTTAAGTGACGGAATTTTAAACTGTCCTTCGGTCAATAGAATATAAATTATACTAATAAACCACTAGTGACAATTATAGAAAAAATTATTGTCCGACGCCAAATGTAAGAAAGGTAGACCTGATTGTACAATAGATAGAGGCAAATATTTCTTCTAATTTTTTTTTAATTCTTTACGATTGTTTGCATTTAATTCATTGGTCTTATAATATTACTATACAACGAACCTTCTGTTTTCTTTATTCTTCTACGCAGGTAAATCAGACACCCCAAAACAAAGAATGCAACTGTAAATGATCCAGCAGTAATCAGGATAAGAGAAAGCAAATGTGGTACTTCTGAAATAGGTTATTTTGAAAATTGAATTGATCTTGATACTGTGACATCCTGTCTTTTGCATTTTTGCGATTTTTTTTGGGGGGGGGGTGACCTTTTGCTTACTTTTAGTTTAAGCTCAGAGCTAACCAACTATTGTTACACATGTAGTTTTTCACATATGATGACTTAATCAACTACTAGAGACGTGGAATTTTACTGCTGTGAACAAATTTAACAAGAATCTTAAAATGCTGCGTCTGTATCGCTCACCTGACATTGAGCCAATCGACAATAAACATTTAAATCCCAATAGGCGCCATGATTGCTGTTTAACTATATAAAAGATCTCCTAAAGATGTTTTGGTTCCATTTGACCTAGCGGTTTTAGAGAAGAAGTTTACAGACGGAAGGACGACGGATGCAAAGTGATGATCAGGTAAGCTAAAATGAAAAAAAAAGAAAATAGAACAATCGTAATTAAGGGCAAATAGTAAAATTTTAGCTGATATTCTGTATATAATACCTTTGGCCATGTTGATGTCATCTTCTTGTAATGCTAATGCTGATGAAAAAATTCCGTCTGTAGTACCTTTCCATGGTTCTGTGGGTCTATTAAAGAAAACAAAATCATCGATAATTCCTTATTTTTCACATTGAAATATGTGAAAGTTATACTTACTCACGGCTTAATTTAAAAATAAAAGGGAGAATCATATTTTTTTAATTCGCACTTCAATTCTGTGGTGTAAAATGTAAAGGACAATGTCTTAAAAGTAATATTTCAATCTGGTATATTTGACTTCTTTTTAATACAAAATCTTCATTTTTATTCAAATTTTTAAACATTTGGAATATCATTTTCGTTCCACTGAACATTTCAAGACCATTTGTTACGAAAATTTTACTAAAACGTTAATTTTACAATTTTTAAAATGATTTACTACTTCATTGTTGGTAAATATTTCTCCCTCCAAATACCAAACTCCTTAGGATCTAAATCAGGCGGCCTGGGTGGCCGAGTGGTCTAGGTAGTTGATTTAAACTTAACTGTACAGATCGCTGTAGCCTATCACCTATACGGCGTGAGTTCTGGCCTGACTTTGTACCATACAAAAACGGGTTGAGTTTAACTCGCCTCGCACGTGATAAGGTTTGTCAGGTACCTGCCCAAGATCGGTGGTTCTCTCCGGGTACTCCGGCTTCCTCCACCAGTAAAACTGACCGCCGTGATATGACTGAAATATTGTTGAAAATGGCGTTAAACCCCAATCAAACAAACAAACCATTTTATAGCTATTATATTTTATTGCTACAGGTATTCTGCCGTTTAACCTTGTCTGTGTGTCGGGGGCAATCTATAGCTCACCAAATAGAAAAAGATGAAATCCCGTTGAAGGCTTTGAAGAGACTTACAGATTTTAATTTTCATCATTTTATTATTGAGTAAATGCAGTGTCTTTGACTTACAGTCAATAACTTTCTTTTTATAGGATATGGTAAATAAAAATAAATTGTTTATATACTATAATAATTGATAAAATTTTCAGTCAAGCTTCAGTCTTTACTTTAGCAATTGTAGTTCAAATTTTTTTTTACTTAAATATTTTATGACTAGTTTGCTTTGAAAATGATATCTTTTGAAAAAGGTTAACTCAAAGCAATCAAAGAATACTTTCACATGTAAAACTAATTGATCCTTAAATATATGGGAAATCTTATAATGATTTTCTGAAAAGGAACTTAAGATTTAGACTAAACTCAATTCGATTTGTTCCACTGGCAAACTATCAATTCTTAATGTTCTTCGCAAAATGCTTTTGTACTTGACAATCAAATTTTAAGGCTTTTTGTAAAGGATGATTTTGGTCTGATTTCAAAATAATATTACATTAAATGTTTGATATTCTCCTGCAATAAAAGTAAGGCTAACATGTCAAGAATTATTTTAATTGATCGGATGCATGTGACTTCGATGTTGCAATTTTCCTTGTAAAAGATTTTTTTCTTTTTTTTTTCGTCGTTAAAAATAAAGATTAAAGGATTGGTTATTACACATACCATTGTGTAATGCTGTTATTCAGTAGATGTTTTCACAAGGTGTTTAAAAATAAAGAACAGCTAAGATATAGAGTAAATGTTTGAGGAACCACAAAAACTACTAAATCTTGGCGTCTATTTTCATTCTAGTCCTGAATAAACAATACGACTTATAATCGTCAAAATGAATGGCCATATATGCATGTAAGACTATTTTTAACAATCAATCTTTCAATCTTTTTAAATAAAATTTCAAGTATGTGTTTCACCTTTATAAAGAGTTATTGCAAACCAATCATCTGTTGTTTTTGTTTTTGTTTGTCTTTCGGGATAATGCATTTTGGAACTGACATAGGATATGTAACCATTCGTGACTTACAAATACATTTATTCAATTACATTGTATTCAATATATGCCATGTACGTCCGTATAGGTAGTAGCCCTTTTTATCTCCAATACACACATAGTTTACATCTGACCAGCTTTTAACAAATATTGCAATTTGGGATGGTGGAATTTATAGCTAAATAAATGATGTGATATCTTATATCTTGGAAATAAGCCAGGAAAACACTGAACACCTGATAGAGAATTGGGTGATATCTATTTTTGTTTTTGTAAGGTTGAAAGTTTTTGGGTGTAGCAATTGATTTTTTTATACTCTCATATTTTTCTTCTTATTTAAGGCAACAGCAAGTGGACATTTGGTTTTGATTTGGAGCGTTCAGACCCCAAACATATCTTGGGCCAACTTGTTGTCCCTCATAAATCCCGTTAACGGAAAAAATGCTTCCATCACATATGAATTATTGCATTTATGATTTGAAGGTCTTTTTTTCACCCCTTGTGAACATTTTGCCAAATTTTTGTTTGTAAACAATAATTAATATGACGGCAAATATCAATAAATCAACATAAACATGTATCGTATCATTTTAAGGTAAAAAACAAAGGATTTCCAAACTTATCTCTTCTTTTTTTTTAGTTTGATGCATGTCAATTCAAACTTATTGCAGCAATACAACATTTGACAAAATCGAATTTTTGCCTGTCATTCTTGTAATATCTTTATGTCATATCATTAGGTTGGCGGTTTGTTGAATTTTACAACCGTATGCTATTTCATTTGTCAGTGTTGGTGACATTTTAAAAATTTCCAAATTTTCTTCATTTTTTTCATTACTTGTAGAAATTCAGTTCTTAAATAGCAATGAAATGGTACTAATAGATAAAACATTAACCAAAAATATTTGTTTTAAAAAAGTTTTGTTTATAAAGAAAAAAATAACACTAACCCAAGACAATTACATCAAGTTCCTTACAAAACAAGCTGTGTGTCAATCATAACCCAATATTTGGACTTCAAAAATTATTTTTAAAAAACTTAATAGTAATTATTTAAAGCAAAGTTTATCAATGGAAATCAATTATAAGTCAAACTATCTCCTTATTTTGTGAAAAATGGGTGATAAATGGATATAATATTTCTCCTTTGTGGTATGTTGGTTGTCATTTTCAGATATATGGGCATTCCTGTTATCCAACTTTTCTTTTTATTACTTACGGAAAATAATTTCCTACATAATCCATTCAAAGTTTTTTGGAGACCTCTTATTTCATAAATATCTCTGTTTTTCTCGTGGTTGAAGTGCAGCCTCTCATATCTTGTCATTTTGATATTGTAAAATTGTGTTTTGAAGTTGATAGGTACAAATTTTTTTATAAAATGTACCCTTTGAACTTGCATGGGTAACACTTGAGTATTTTCGTTGAATTAGACAGTATTTCAGCTGGAAATTGGAACCACATTACATTATAAACATTTAAAATATCAACTATTGGAAATTGTTTGTATTAAATACGTGTATAGGTAAGAATTTAAGTTTTATAGTACGACATTTTAGAAATATGATAGTTTAAATTTCAGAAAATGATAACCCACATAGCAAACTGTTAAAATTTGAATAAAACCAATATTTTTCCAGAAATGAGTAATATTTTCCCCCAAAAGTATTACATATCTTACATATTGATAAATCCTGCTTTAAATGGAAAAGTATTTTACAATTTACAAAGCCAACGTCATTTATCCTTTGAAACAGTTCTAATAAGTAATGATTTGGATAAAATTTTCCTCGGTGGAAGACATTTCCTTAACTTTGTGAGTCTGTATTGATTTAGAACAAATCTTTTCGGTTTAATAAATGTCTTTGAAAAACAACGACTTTGTACACGTTTATTGCCATGCATATACCAATAATGAAAAAAAATTGAGAAAATGTGAAATATCTTGATTTTAAAATTGCTGTTTTCAACATTTGATTGCGAAACCGAACAAAAGGAACAACATACCGTTTTTTAAATGAAACAAACTAATCATTCTAAAAAAAAGATCAAAATATTTTTTGAAATCACAATGCCTCTTGTGTGTATGTTTACGGGAAAGTGTCATTTTTGGCGGTGTCATGTTGCTATTTCTGCTATTACTTTGTTTCTTGGTTTTTTAAGCTAAAAATGTTTTTGAATAACCCGAATAATCCAGTCGTTATATTCCGCTCACTATCGATCGCTTCATTAACGCCTGAATGCATTCACGATAAAAACGCGTCAACAGGAAATCGATTAACCGCAATGCATTGTGGGAATTTTACCTTGATTATTTGGCGCGAAGAAAGGGGGGAGCTACAAATTGTTTGTAAACATGAGCAATGGAGCGTTCAAGTTGTTTTCACTGTAACACTGCTTAGCTTTAAAAGTGAAATTATATTTCTGTCCGATCTGATGTAAACAACTTTCCTCTATTTTGAAAGTTAACCGGAAATGCTACATATGACGATTTGAGTGCTGATTGGCTGTCTAATCTAGACAGCGAGTGACGCGCTTCTTCCATTGGGTAAATTCAAGCACTCGAAAGACGGAGAGAATCGGAGACGGTGAGGGCTTGAATTATTCGAGTTAGATAAAGCCTGAAGTAATTAACGTCCAACACGGCAAATTGATGCTCCGAGACGGGTTGAGAATTTATACGCCCAACGAACGGGCGCCCCTTTAGGAGGGTTTCTACTTTCTGGCCGGGATGGTCGAGTATTTATTCATCCTGCACAACCAATGTACGCCCCTTGCGGAGAAACCGAACAGCCTAAGCTATAACCCCGGCCGCCCTCGGGGGTTGCAATTAAAAAAGATAATAAATATCTAGAGTGGACTTTATTAGAAGTTGTGTATACAAGTATGCGGCAAGGACATATATGGATTGCAAAACTTGTGTTTTAACTTTATTTCCATCAGAGGGTTTTACTTGCAGTGGAAGTTACCTTTATCTAATTGTGGTTTTACACACTTGTATTAGAGTGTTGTATATTTATTAGAACAGTGTTGTTTATATTTAGTAGACTTATCTTGCTAATACTCTTCTTTCGTCTCACCTTAACGAGCAATAAAGAAGAAATCCTGGCAAACGGTTAATTAATACAAAATATATTATTGGTTGCGGAAATGAAAAAAATCAAATTGCGGAATAGTAAAATTTTGCTTGTGGAAAATTCATTTATTTTCTGGCGGAAAAGTCATATGAAATTGTGGGAATGCAATGTACTGATTGGTTCCTATTTTTGTTAAAACAGAAATTAAATTTCTTCAATCTATTTTTCATTTTAAAGTCTGAGAAACTATTCAAACGATTTTGCACAAATCGGACGTAAAATGATTTAACAAGCTTTAAATGAAACTTGTTGTCGCTTGAGCTATTTTGATTTGTCACAGATGTTGTATAAGTTAAATAAAAACGAACTTAAGCATTATTACACCTAATAATATATAGCAGTGGCCTTAATAAATCCGCATTATTACACCTAATAATATATAGCAGTGGCCTTAATAAATCCGCATGATTGTGCAATAAAACATCTGATTAAGTTGTCCCCCCAGCTTGCTTACTAATCTGATATATTTTATAATTATACTTTCTGACAAAACAATTAATGTACATTGAACTGTCATTAAATTGAAGAAAGACCCAGCTGGGAAGGTCATTTGTCATGGTGCAACAATCAGAACAAGGTCTAAATCTGATAAACAAGATTTCACAAGGCTGGATCTTAAAGTAGAGAGCATTCTTTTAGGATATAAACATGTTGATTTTTCAAGAGAACTATCCCTCCTTTGAATTAAAAAATAATTATCTGTATCCTACAAAACTTATTTCATACATCTCACATGTCTCACTAATTTTTAGAAAATGCCGATATTTAAGTAAATGTCAATGCTTTAATTTAATTCAAACAAAGACGTAGGGTTGTTTTATAAATTTATGTTTTCAATTATTAATTTTAAATCTATACAAAAGTATTGAAAGTAATTAAAATAACATTTTAGGTTCAACAAAGCCCTTTGCTTTTAAATTAGATCCCACCACCTTTTATCATGTTTATTAGATTAAATGATGCCAGCATTGCTGATAAATACATGTTAAGAAGTGAGATCAGCCTTCAGTTAGTATAATTTTATTGATATCAGAGTGCTTTTCTCAACGTCATGAGAAAGGCACGGTAACATTCCTTTGTGAATTGCGCTCCGTCCCAATCTTCATACCCAGAATGATAAACTTCAACCAATTTTTCAGTGGACTCCAACAGATTTCCCGTGCCTCATGCAGATATCCTACTAGTTTTAACCTTTTCTTTTTAACAAATAAATAAAATTTGTCATGGATTTATCGACATTTTACTTCGTATTTTATTTATTTAATGAACAATTAAAAATGTCCGTGTAACATTGCTCCAATACTTACCTTTTTAAATGACCGCAAAAATTTGCAGTGGTATTATGGTATGATTCTGTTGTCGTCATCGGCGTCGTTGGCGTCTGTAGACAGGTTGGTTTCAGCACGATAACTTTTGTTCTAGTTAACCAATCCTTTTAATATTTTGGGACATTGATAATTGGTTCTAAATAAAGGTCGGTACTGATTTTTGGGGATCTAGTCCCATCCGTTTTTTTTTAAAGGGCCAAAAGGTGTTTTTCTCTTATTTGAATGTAAGATCTCTATTACTTGTCCAATTTTGATGGTTTTTTTTGTCAACATTATAGGCCACAAGCGTCATGACCTATCTCTTACTTTTTTGAGATCAGAGGGGTCCAAAAATGGCCACGCCCTAATTTTTGAAACTTTTATTTCTCATCGGATTTTGATGGGGTTTTTTGCTACTTATATTAGAACGACATGCTAAGTCAGATTTTTGACGTGGCATCTCACGAAAGTAACAGTCCGCAGGAAAACCTACAACTTTACTCAGACACATTATTCTGAGTCTGGGTTTTGGCTGATTTTGTGGGGATATGGAAAAATTTATTTTTCGTCAGATTTTGATGGGATTTTTTTCATTTGATTTGTCTCATTCATGTTATTGGGGACTTTTAGCACTTCTTGGTATGTCCAGATAATTTCTCTATCTCTTACTGTTTTCAAGAAAAAAGGGGTCAAATTGGCTGAAAAGTGTGATTTTGCAACATTTTGTGGGGAATGGGAAATTTTTTTATTTTTTCCTCAAATTTTTTCATTTGATTCATCTTATTAAAAAATATCACAAGTTTGCTATCCAGGATGAAAACCAATTGCATATGACTTAATTTTAAAGTTGATACATAGTTAGCAGACATTTACAAATAAAACAAGAGACAACAAGATGTACCAACCTCAATAAAGAACTTGCTGTTTCTGACAGCTTGTTCCAAATCCACACACAATTGATGACAAACCTGGTTATCTTAAGCAAAGACATCAATCAAAACATGCTGTCAGGATTTAGTGTAAAATATTATTAACAGCTAGGGAACACAAGGTTTGTGTAAGTGCCATAAAAAGTATTCATAACAGTCATGACAATGAAGGAATAAGTCTGCAATTAATGGGGCACAGTTGGTACCATTTGGGTAAATTTTGGTAACTTATTTGGTGAATAAAGTATATAACACAATTACCGAACAAATCAAAGTCCATAAAACATACGGCAAAATAGGTATCACACCACCGGAAAGTTAAGTCCAGATTTTAGGTGTTATCAAGATAGCAGTCAGTATAACTAACATGATTAACTTTATGTATTAAATCAAATTTTGTGGAGTTTGGCCATAAACAAGGATTCATAACAGTTACGGAATTAGTCTGCAATTCAAGGGGGACAGATGGTACCCATAGAAATTCCAAAAACATGGCAATAAATTTAATCTCCAAACCTGATGTGAAAATTTTTTTAAGATTATAAATAATAAAAAAGTCCAGTAATTGTATGGGTACTTTTTGTCCACCACAAGGCTTTTTAATACCAAGTCACACCATTTTAAATGAGTTTTTTGTGATGATTACCAATAATGGTTATTGTCTGATACCATAGACAAATTTAAATAGTGTATTGTTAATTATATTTCAAACATTTTATGTCTTATATTTTATAGGATTAAGTATTTGGTTTCACCAGTACAAGAAACCTGGGAGTAATATACTTCCAGGGAAACAGAAATATGTATATGAACATACCACTGTAGGAATTGAAGGCCAACTTACAAGTAAAAAACTGTAAAAGTAATGTAAGATTCCAAACAACTAACATTTTTATTACAACTGTTTTAAATTGAGTTTGTTGCAATGCATTTTTTCAAGATTTAATACATAACTGATTTAAATTGAGTTTTGTTGTAATGCATTTGTTCAAAATTTAATAGATAACTGCTTTAAATTGAGTTTGTTGCAAAGCATTTATTCAAGATTTAATAGATTAACTCCTGAATGTAGCAAACATTTTAAACATTTTCTACATTACAGTTTCCTTTGCTTTTTGAGTGGGAAATCATTATGCAAGAAATTATCAACGTGTATTTTTAATGTTTGAAATAGCTTACCCTCTAATAAGCTCTAAATTTATTCCTTTTCAGAATTTATAACAGAAAAAGACATTTTACTTGATTACAACACAGGTAAGTTTTGACATTTGTCATTTAAATTAGAGTAATCTCTCTTAACATATCACAACACATTTAAAAAAAGACAACTGAGGCAAAAAAAATCCATTATCATACTTTTCAAAAATGCGTCAAGAAATACCAAGGGGATATTCGAGGAAGAGGGAAAATGTAAAAGTGCTGACAAACTCCGGACGGAGAACAACGAGGACAAGTCCAAAACGACAAAAACACAACACTAAAAACTAAAAAAACAAATGAACAACATGGACCCACCAAAAAACTGGGGGTAGACTCAGGTGCTCCGGAAGAGTAAGCAGTCTCTGCTTCCTGCAGGACACCCGCCATGTAGCTCATGTCAAATATTTCCCAATGTAAAATTTCCACCAATATTTTCGACAAGAGGGATGATTTCTCATTCCCAATTGTTAATTCCCCCTTCCTTGATGGGAACGTGTCTTTGGCTTCTTCATATGGTGTATATATGTCTCAGTTTGTTCGTTTTGCTGGTGTTTGTGCCGATGTTTTAGATTTTAATGTAGGCAATCTCTGTATAACTGACAAATTATTATCGTTACCACGAATTGATTAAATCATTCACTAAATTGTTTCATAAATATAAAGATTTGGCATCAAAATTTAGATGTACTTGTAATCATCTAATGACACACGGGATATCATCCTACTTTTTACGGAAACGTGGTAAATAAAACTCGGAAATTTTAACTAAATCCACATGGTCTTTAAATTCATCTTAATAAACTTAGCCGTAAAAGATATCGCCACAGCATTATTATTTAATCTTTAAATATGATTTATTGGTACTAATATTGACTTTCTTGTTAATAGTTTATTACTAAACTAAACATTTGATATTTGTTTTCTAGTTTCTGTCTTTATATTTTTATATTGGCATTTGAACAACTCATAATTTCTTGAATTCTAATGGTATTTAAACACTAAATCCAATTGAATTTGTTTTTATTAACATCGTAGTAAAGGTACACGTGGTTTCCTGATCGGTTGCGTTTGGGTTTGAACAAGCAGACATCAACTGCGAAGATATTTTTGTCGTATCATGTTTTAGTTATAATTGTATTTTTTGTTGATGTTCACTACAGATCTCAAATGTTAGAGGAGAAGACCATGTTTTTTTGAAAGTTATAAATATTAAAGCTTATTGGTCAATTGGTCATGAAAATCAAATTAAAA